>JAPMOB010206013.1:0-11477 GCA_029875015.1 Lepomis gibbosus | reverse complement strand
GTGAGATGCTTTGTGATTAAGATGCATAGTAACTTTTAGATAAAAAACTGTTGGGTAACACAGGTGACATGAAAGGGTTGATAGTTGACATGCATCAGCTGAAACACTGACTCATTCCTAAAGTAAATGCTCTGCATCTGTATTTCGCCTTTCTAGTCTTTGCGACCACTCAGAGCACTTTTTACACTACATCACATTTACCCATTCACACACATTCATACACTGAGCTTCAAACAGGAACTAACATGAACACACATACACTGATGAAACAGCAAGTCTGGGGCTCAGTATCTTGCCCAAGGTGTATGAAAGGTACGGAACCAGAAAAGGGGGGTTAGACTTCATGAGCCTCTCAGCCAGGAATGTTGGTAGAAACAGAGGTAGAAAGATGTCTGTGTAAAAAGCCACAGCTGGCATGCCGGAACAGGTGTGGCGCTTCAGCGCTGTTTTTTTACGGTCTAACCCTGAAGCCGGATCGTTATGTGAAAGCACCAAGAGGGAAGTCTACAATATGAAGCGAATGTGGAAGTCCCTGAAACCTGCATTCTATTGAAAATCCAGCAGGGAGCAACTCTTCTGGTTGCAAAAAGAAGTTCGGCTCCATTAGAAATAATGGGAAAATGACCCTACTTCTCAGCTGAATAATTACCTCAGTAAACACTTTCCTGATGAGTTTATGGTCTCAGTCGCTAGTTTCAAGTCTTCGTCAACACAAAATGATGTTCATTTAGTAAACTATGGTCTCATTTATTTTAAAATAGACCACAAAGCAGAGTATGTTTCAAGGTGGGATTGACAAGTCGTTACCATAGCCACCTGTCAGTCCGGCTAGAGCCGACTTGTACCCTTGGCACTGTGTAAATTTAATCAGCACCATTGAAAAATCTTATTAGGAGTTGGCTGTTCACTTTCTCTGGTGAGTCCTTTTAGTTTTAAAGGAGAACTCTGGGCAATTTTTAAGTTAATCTTGATCGTTATACCTTTGTGAGTACTGTCTACAGAAAAAAACCCAAACTGGATTGGTGCTTGCAACACGGAGCTGCTACAGCTAATGCCCAGAGCTCCCACTCAACTAAAACTGCAGTTATAGGGGCATTTACATAAAGAGTGTCTTTGTGCCTCTTAACAGATACAAAATGCAATTCAAATGTCTGTCCAACATGAACAGGGCCCTTACATGACAGCAACTTAGCCATTGTTTAAATTCACCTAAATAGTGTTTTAGACGGCTAGCGGTAGTCTCGCGCTGACGTTCCGTGGGAACTCAGTTGTTGCCGGAAAATATATTTTATTTACTGTATATATTTACTTTTTGCTGTCTAGAGTGCCTAAGGGCCATTAAAACAATTACATACAAACTATTAAACCTGTTACCAAAACCAAAATCTCCCGCTGTAGTTCTTAACACAAACATGCTAATTCACAAAAATAAACCAAAATAGAGTAAGTACTGCCAACGCTCATATATTTAATTTTTTAATAGACTGTCTTAATGATGTGGTAAAACTGTTATAAATAAGTCAGGTGGGGAGTTCACCATGAACTAAAACAACAACAAACAAAAAACACCAGACCAAAACACCATGAAGCTGTTGGTACCTGGCTACTAAAGCAGGAGTAGTCAACAACAGGACTAAATATTGACAGAGTCATGCTTCACTACAAACACAAACACGCTTGGTCTATAAACGTAATAGAGCCAGGAATGACGGACCACCTGATGGGTGCCTGAGTCAATATTTGCTTATCCTATAAATGCATGCTGTCCGGTTGATGGTTGTGAGCACTGTTTCAGATAGGGCTTTTAGGACTGGAGAGCTCTTAGCTGCAGCTTAGCAACAGCTTGACTTCATTGAAATATATGCTGGTGATAAGCATGGTGGGAAATGTCAACACCGATGACAACACTTAAGACTGAAATCTAAACCACCCAAGGAGTCATAATATAAATCTAAGGGGACATAAGATGAATAACAAGATGAGAAAATGTTTTGCTTCACAAATTGTTATTTTTTCTGATGTTGAATCGTTTTTTTTCAAACTGAAAATACAGGATAGTTTTACCTTTGGTTGAAGGTGACAAGGAGTCACAAGCCGGTAATGGTCAAGATTCACAAGCCAAGAAGGTTGGAATGTACAGATGCCCTAAGCGGCCATCCATTCAAATATTTTTCTATCTCTGTTTTCCCGTGATAACGAGATAATTTTCTCCTGATCTCGAGATAAGAAAAACATATTTTAACACGGGGTTTAATGATAATTTTAAAGATATATCCAATGTCACTGGTTGGCACGGTAGGTAGAGCACAGGACTTAGAGTCAAAGGGTTGTGCGTTTGATCCTTACTGAAAACCATTTTTCCTTTTTTTTTTCTTTTTTTATAATCCTCTTTGATAAAGTTCTTATGAAGAGACTGTTTCACATCAACCTATAGACTTTTCATTAACCCATCATTCCGTTCCACATTATCAGACGTCTATTTTGGAACCTTTGAAATAGCCATCGGGAAATGTGTGATTGGATTCCCCTGAATCAACTTTGTTGAAAAGGATGATAAAAAACACACAAAAGAAGAAAAAAATCATTGAGAGCATGGGTCAAGCACACATTCCTTGGATTACAAGTCCTGTGCTCTACCAACTTAGCTAACCTGAAGATGAAAAGCATAAAGACAATATTTGTTACTGCCACTTGGCCCAGTCTAAAAATGGACTCTTCTTAGCCCAGTTGCTTTATCCCCATGGTAATGCTAGAAAACAGTTTCAAAAGGTTTTTAAAGATCATTTTCACCATTGTGAGACTGAACAAAGGTGCATTTTTTTATTCAGATTAAGGCTGAACAAATTACTGTTTTTATATTGAAATCACATTTTTAAATTGCAGCTCTTGTGAGTTTAAAAAAAAAAGTAAGCTTTTTCAGTGGCTATAATAACATGAGGACGGTTGGTCATTCTGTGAACAAATAATAATTTGGGGGGGGCGCCTTTTCCCGAAGCTTTGTCTGAGGGAGGCCCACAGTCTCAGACTTTGAAAACCCATAAATTGTAAGCCCTGCTTAGATGTTGGAATATGTTGGTGTCTATCAAATATGTATACATGTTGTGTGTAGTATACTGTGAATGTATATATAGGAATTGAAATAGAAAAGTAGAAAAAAAAGTAGCAGTAGTAAATTCAAACACAACAAGAGCTTATTTTAGCTTATGTTTTGAAATGATATCAGTATATTAATGATTAAATGGAGCTCACCTGATATCTGATGGTGGTGTCGGACAAAAGTCAATGGTCAGACTTTCTGAGCAGTTGTCCCCTAACATGGCACCTTGTACTTTAGAACACCTCCACCCATGGGCTTGTGTTTACCTTTGTCCAAACTATGGCTTCCTTTTGATACACTTAATAGTCCTGGCTGCTGCCTGATGGCAGGCTCAACAGTCTTCCCTGCTATACATCATATTTCAGAGAAAAAAAAAGAATGCTTCAAAAAAATTTGGTAATTAACAGAAAAACGATGAAAGCGGAGAAAAAAAAACTGGAAAGGGTCAATAACAATCCATTATTCTCCAAATAATTAAAGCCCATAAGTCTTTTTGGCAGAAGTGAAAGAAGCCTGGTCTGCCGTGTCAGGTCTGTAAGAGCGGTGTCCACGTCAGCCTCATCAGCATCTGTCGGTGTGGATGTGGGAGGTGGCTGGGTTGTGTGGAAGTGGGTTGGGGTTGAAAGAGTAAGGAGACGTGGATGTGAAAATAATGTTGTGTTCACATAACACAACACCAAAGTCAGGAATCCAGTCCACTCTATGTCAACAACGTCTGTCCTCCCCACTACAGACCAAACTCTGGAAACAGCTGCTATATAAAACTTGGCAAAGTCATGGCAGGCGGAGTGTAAATAATGCTATTTAAATAATCTGGGGCAATCACTCTCAGTGCACTGCTACATTTACACAGATCTTAGAGTGGGCCCAGTTTTTGGGCTAGCTTGTCTACAATGTCCTTTTTAGTATGTGCTGTGGAGATGAAATGGAGATGTATTTCTTTCCCTTAGCAATCAATATCTGGACAGTACATTAGCTCAACGGTTAGCACTGTTACCTCACAGCCAGAAAGTTCCTGGTTTTGCTTTCTGCGTAGAGTTTGCATGATGTCCCTGGGTCAGTGTGTGTGTGACATAGTTTACCCGGATTTGAAACTCGAAAATGACCACACGCTACGTACTTAGAACTACACAGCATCTAGGCAAAGCTAGCAACTAGCTAGAAGAAAGTTAAACAGCTAAAGACGCAAAATAATTGGACGATTCTGAAAAAGTATGTAACATGTTATTTGACCTTTAGTGGTGCTGCTTGACACATTTGGAAGCTGGGAGAAAGCCCCAGGCTTTCCCCCTGCTTCCAATCTTTACGTTATGCTAATCACTTGCTGGCTCAAACGTTGTGCTTACTGTGTGCAAAGATAACAGTGGTGTTAATCTTCTCAGCTAACTCTGTTGAGCAAACCGTATTTCTCAAAATGTCAAACTATTCCTTTAAGATTAGGGGAAGATTGTGATTATGGTAAATAAACTATGGTTAAGGTTAGCCAACTAAAAGAGAACATTTTGGGGGAAAGCCTGTGCTTATGTTTTCAAATAAAAAACAATAATTGCTTGTGCGAGGATGCAAACTCACCAAAGTCCTGTGTGCCTCATGCCCATTCCCCTTACTTTCCTCCACATAAAGAACACACTACTTCCTGCATTGACACTGAACACAGCCATATGCCCAAAAGGGTTTGTGTCTCTCAGCTTAATGCAATCAAATAAGAAAAATGACAATTATATAATGTGCAGAACTTGAAGTGAAGAGTTTCAATTTATATCATTATAGTGTTCTGTTACTTTTTCCAGTGGCAGTGTCAGATTCCAGATTGCATTAACTGCCGTTATCTAATGTCTCACACCACAGTCCCATGGTTGCAGCAGTCTGAGACACGCTGCGTTTGACCTTTCAGTGGCAGATGACAGATATCTGAAACAATAGTTGTGTCTTTACGTGTCTCTGCTAGTGTAGTGTGTAGTAGCATATTATTGTACCAGCAGTTTTTTATACTGGATAACAGCAGGGGCCTAATGGGTGATGGGAGTGGCTAAAAACTGTCAAAAGGAAGAGGACAAAAAGTTCATGCAAACTGTGCGTATGCACTTGGACACAAGTCTTCAGTTGTAACTTTAACATGTTGTTTCATGCCATTTGTAACTACTGGTATACAACATAAAAGTCTGTATGTGTTTTATGAAAAGCCTATCAGAGGGTTTATACATGTCTTGTCATATCATGTGGACACACATACACAGAGCTATATATTAACCTTTCTTACAACTGTTAAAAAGGTCATGGGCAGCATATCTAACAGGAAGGTTCTCTGATGTGGTCACACATACTATGCTGTACACACATGCTCACACATACTGTCCACATACTGCAAGCTGTCCTCAACTATATCCTTAGACATAGCTACATACAACACCATCACATACATTCACACACACACGCACACACACGCACACACACACACACACACACACACACACACACGCTTGTTTCATCATAAGCAGTTCACAAGGCAGACTGTCAGGTGGCAAGGTGACGGCACAGGTGCAGACACACAGACATGTCTGCCACACTCACACCCACCCACACTCAACCACACACAGTGTGTCTCAGCAGTGATGTCATGCTTCTGTTTCTGGAAGGTTATTTGGATGGTATGTGTTTCAGTGTGTGTAGCCGGCAGTTGTCTTTTACCACCTGACTCACTGCAGAACAGGCAGTAAGAGTCGGACACAGTTGTTCAGCCTTGTTTAGAATATAATAGTTATTACAGCTTATAAAATAAAGCTGCAGTAAAAATGACTTACTGTAAAATCAAAACTGGGGATATACACGTGTGGGGTAAAACAAACGGGATAGTGCTGCTGCTGTCACTTTCACCCTCAACAACTCAACTTATTTTCAACTTGGGCTGCCACTGCTGTGACAGTGCTTCACACATTTGGATTTGTGATTTGTGAACTGAGACAGAGAGAGAGAGAGCTAAGACACTCTCTGCCACAAACTGAGGACAACCAATGGAAATTTAGACAGCAGACTAGACTGAAAAATATATTAAATAATTGTACTGAAAAAATTGAAATTATTATTATTTTCATGGTTTGTTATTTTTAGTAATTGTTCCTTTATCATTTTTTTTTATTTCACATTGATACACATTGATTACTGATTTTTTTTGTGTTTTGTAATTTTTTAATTTTTTGTCTATTAATATACATGCATGAAATGAATTGTTCTTTTGTAATTTATTTGTAGCTTTGGCAATATTGTTGTTTTACTTCCATGCCAATAAAGCTCAATTGAATTGAACTGAAAGAGAGATGTCCTAAACTGAGTTTTGGAGTCAGCACAGTTGCACACTTAAAAAGGATCAAATGAGTTAAGTTGTAGATTGTAGCAATGGTACATGTTATTAAGATCATAGGTCTCCCTTTAAAGTTTCTGTTATATTCATGTAACATACTACCAGTGTTTTAGAACAGACTGTAGCCCTCGGCAGAATTCGTCCACTGAAATGCAAGGCTTGTTTACCAAGAAAAGCTGCCAACAGTGGAAATATGTGTATTTGCAAATATGTTATTTTTTTATGCATAACTGTAGCACAAAATAAACAGTATTTTTACCTGATGTCAATGTCCTTGCTGGTAGGGTCTTGCATAGAAATCTAGTATGAAACCCCTTAATATTTCAGTTGATGAGTTAATTCATATTAGTGCTAATTTGTTTTAAAAATACCAGAAAAAACATCAATTCATTTATTCATAGATAGAAGAGGTTATATAATAATCAATAATTTAATTTGTAACTTTTGTTCTTTTGGGAACCCATCTACTGAAACTGCCCACTACCACTGTTGTCCAAGAGCCTATGATCAACAATATGGCTGCCAGCAGGTGTTTAACTTAAAAGACATCTCTATTGCAGCTGGTAAGCAAAAGTGGTGTATGAGTGACACATAACACTGGCTCACTGGCACAGGTCACTTTCTGTTATGCTACAGCCACAATGATAAATTGCCAAACTGCGTTTCTTGACCTTGTAAGAGAATGTGTGAAACAGAATGAGAGTAAAACAGGGGAGCATGGGAAAAGACCGAGGGAGAGTCGGAAAGACAGTGTGATATACAGTAGATAGGATTAGAGTTGGCTTGTCTGAGTCATATTGTGTTGTGAGTGGGAGAATGGGTGCTAATAGAAGAGGGGTAGAGACAGCTGCTGTTAATGGTTCAGACCAGACTTGGTGGCTCCCCACAGTGTGGCACCATTATTGGAACAATCCACACTGCCGGGAAGTCATTTTAGTACATGCAATTAAATGATCAGAAGATCTGCAGCTGAATTCCAATTTGGAGACTGTAACAGCTATTTGTTCACTTTTTGTGTGACAAATCTAAAAGAAAGGTGTTGTACTTGTATGTTTTTTTCTTCTGTTTCTGTTTACTCTTCTAAGCGTTTGACAGTACATTTGACAGTGTGACAATTCCCCCCCCCTGCAAGAAGCAAAGTAACATTAAATTCCTCTTAAAAATGATTTAAGTAGCTTTCTCCACTCTGCTCCCATCCCATCCAACGGAAAGCTGCTGCACTGACAAACACACACACTTCTGAAAAGAAGACGCCGTGTAAAGAGCGATAAGAAGAGGAAGGGACAATGAAAAGAGAAATTAAGTATCAACACAAAATCAAACCTGAATTTAAACAAAACTTTTAGAAACACAATGCATCAACTCATTTTTGGTCTCTTGGGGGCAGCAAAAAATAGCTGTAATGACATATTATAACCTTCTAAGTTATTTAAGATGCTAGCTAACCAGTACCTGGCACGGAGAAACATTAGCATTACTTTGCCGTCACGCTTCTGGCCACCTGATGAATGTAAGTCCTATATACTTTCTCCAATATAGTCAGTTGCTACGTCAGCTGCTACAAACAACCATGTTGTTGACCTCTGTGAGAGGGAAGCAGTTATGTTGCAGTCTGTAAAAGTAAAACAAAAACAATGAGCTAAACCGCACCATAGAGCTGAGAGGAACTGCAGAGTTGGGTGATAATTCTCTGTAGATTTATCAGTACAAGTGACCCCTTTCACATGATACATAGTCATTCACCAATATATGCTCTAATATTCTCCAATATTTCCATACTTCCTCTTAAGAAAAGCAAGACGTAAAATTTTCACCACCATTTGACTGATGTAACATAAAAGTGGTTCTCCCTGTGATTGAAGGCTTTTACATGTTCTGTTAGTCTCAGTCTTATGACATGGTCTGTGCAAAATGAGCTTTGAAACCTCCATAATGAAAGCAAAGTCATCAGATGTCGGAAATGACTGCTAACAAGACACATTCATTTTGTTTTCATTTCATTTCATGGGACTATTGACTAAGACAGCCATTACACGGAAGAGCTTCACCTAGTGGTGGGACTGCTCTTACACTAATGTTGCACCGTTATCATATCCACTACCCCGCAAACCTTTGTTAATGTAATAAAATACCATCTTGAACACCAAAACACGTTTAGAGGACTTTGCTCCGCCAAAGCTTTTTACTTTTGTTATTCTGTCAAACTGTCTGAACTTACCTTCAAGTGCTGCTGAAGTCAAAAAGTGTCCTGGCTGCAGGTGTTCATTTTGTATTTTAATCCCTTGGCATGTTACTGTAAGAAGTGTCCTTTAGGCTGAGCCAACATGTGATATTCTGCCTGCCAGGGACGGAGCAGCCCCCAAGCACTCCTCCCATACTTCAGACTGAGAGACAGCCATAATAGCCACACTGCCTCTTACTGCTCACACTAATAATGAGTGTGTGATGATGACAGTCTGTGGGATTTGGGGGAGAGAGATAAGTGTTTGGTGTGGGAGGGGGGGAAAGGCAAAAGAAGAGTGAAAAGGAGGACTTGTGAGAATGTAGGAGGAAAAAACAAGCATTTAGGGGATGGACAAAATAACAGAACAGGGGAAAAACATAAATTGAATCACTGCAAAGTTGCAAGATAAAACTATTTTTCCTTAAAGCACCAAGTAAGCCTAGATGAAGCTAGATGGCAGCTCAAAATGACCTCATACCTCAAGACAATTACAAGTTAGAAAAATCATTTTTAAAGAAAACAAACACAATCACTGCAACCTCCTCCCTATATGATACTTTTTTTTTGTTTTCTGGGTTCCACTGCATGACAAATCACATTGGAACACAACACAAGGCAAAGCCACAATCACTAACAAAGAGACAAAAGAGCACATTAGCTCAACTCTATGGGAAAGCCCTCTTCAAAGGATCAAAGACGATGACACTGCTGCACAAGTTTCTCACTCACTCCAAAAGTGTCTTAAGTAAACCCAGTTTAAGTTACAGAAGCCCAATAACTTAGATATGTAAAGCAATATACTTAAATATAATTATTCCTGTTTTTGTGACTTTTTGGCCGAGATCATCAGTATGCTCCTTCAGCTTTGAAGGGCCCACGGTCTACCCACACAGCTGTTTTCACTTGTGCTTTCCTTTCACACCAGTGTCCTTATGTTTACTTTAACTTTAGCGACCTCACGTATAGTTTATTTATTATTTAAAGTTAATTTGGGGAGATGCACTGCAAAAAACTAAATCTAATTAAAAGTAATTATCTTAATTGAAGGCAAAAAATACTTGTTTTTTGTCTGACAAGATATTTCTTCTTACCCGGCTGCTGTCAGAGAATTTATCTTGTTTCAAGTTTATTTTTCCTTAAGTAGCAAGTGAAATGTTCTTGTTCAGTTGGCAAATAATGTTGCTTATTTTAAGTAATATTTCCCCCGTTTTAATGCTTTTTGTCTTGTTTTTGAGAGCTCATTTTTTGCAGTGTGTGACACATTCTTCATTGCACATTATTGTACACAGTATATTACAGTATAATTTTCTATACTATATACTAAAGTGTTTGGAGCAGTTCAAATCTCCACCTACTAAGCTCATTGTCCTTAAACCTTGGTTACCGTGAGCAACTGTATTTACGCAGCAGATGTGTTTTAACTTTAGACACAGTGACCTCTAGTGGCAGCTGGCTGGCTTCTAAAGACAGCTGCAGGGCTCAGACTGAACACTGAGCCGAGCCAAAAAGACGTCTATGTACATTCTTTGGCTGAGCATTAAACTGCAGCATCTGAGGACACAGCACACATATGATTTGTTCAAGACAAAACAAAAGCCTACCAGCATCTCTACTCACTAATTAACATGTAACTTGTGGTTTTTACAATTTGGATTTTGAACGGATTTAACACACAAGGTCTAAGCTTTACCTTTCAAGAGAAGGCAGGGCGAGCTGTTTTCCTGTGCTTAGTTTCTTGCCAGTAGTCTCTTGGCTGTAGTTTCATATTTAACGGAGACTGATATTTTAGATCTGATTATCTGTATTTTAATGAACTTCTAATGAAAAAAAATGTTCCTTAATAGTTATGAATGTGTCCAATAAAAGATTATTCTTTTTTATCTACACCAGTATTGTTTTCATACATTTACGATGTTAAAATAATTGAAAACTTTTTTTTAGTTACTGCACCCAAAGGCACTAGGATTGTGTAAGTGACTCATACTCTTCTCTATTAGCACTATATAACAATATGCTAAAAAAGGCGTTAAAACAACAGGTAATGAAAACTACATGGAGAAACAGATCAGTGGGCTCACCCGTTGGTGCCTTGAGCATGGGGTTTTCTGAAGGTCCTCTGATGCAGCATGACTTTGATATGTTTATGTCTGACTGTGACTGTCAGACCCAGAGGACTGGCTACATACATGCACACACAAATACGCACAGGATGAAGTGCAATCCAATAAGCAAACACAGAGAGAATTGGAGGAAGTGACAGCATTGCTCACTTTCCTGATGGTGGTAGAGGGCGGTGGTGATTAGACATTTCCCTCCAGTCCATCTAGTTCAGCTTGGAAGTCAGCGTGGAAAAATGCTCATAATGAAGAATCTAACATGTTCATGTTTAGCAGTGTAATGGACACCATGTGTGCCATCATAAAACCAAGCTATTGGAGAAATGAAAGTGTTGACCTGATGACGGTGCTAACCAAAGTTGTTACAATTCACCCTCAGGAGGGCATGACTGTCATGGCAACATTAACAGTGTGTTAATGACTTTAGATTTCAATATGTAAACAGAGTCCATCCATCCATCTTCATCCGCTTATCCGGGGTCGGGTCGCGGGGGCAGCAGCTCCAGCAGGGGACCCCAAACTTCCCTTTCCCGAGCCACATTAACCAGCTCTGACTGGGGGATCCCGAGGCGTTCCCAGGCCAGCATGGAGATATCCACCATGTCCTGGGTCTTCCCCGAGGCCTCCTCCCAGCTGGACGTGCCTGGAACACCTCCCTAGGGAGGCGCCCAGGAGGCATCC
>JAPMOB010206006.1:0-31477 GCA_029875015.1 Lepomis gibbosus | reverse complement strand
CCCTTGGTTTTTGCACACTGGTTTCAGGACCTTCAAAAGGGGGCCCCTCAAGCTTTGATCCTCTACATGGGTGCGGAAAAACATCTTTTTGCCCTACACTGTGCCCAGGAAACCAAGGTTTTTGCCGCCACCGTATGCTAATGTCGCCAAGCTAATCACCCGTCCCAGTTACGAGATTTATATACCATAATGGCACCCAGCAGTACCCCCACAACCCCTCAGTGCTGCGGCCCCCTTATCTACCCTCCGGATGTCCCATGGAGCAAAGGTGTCTTCTGTCTGTGAATACATCTGCCTTGCCACCACCTCAGCCTCTTGCTTTCTTTTACAAAAGAGGGTAACATAAAAACAGACCTGTGGGTGGGCCCATTAATGCTGTCCCTCTCATTCTCTACCTAATGTACTTTTCCAGTAAATGTCATGAGGATCTCCAAGGTAGGCTCCAGACAGATAAATGTGTCGGGAAAGAAAACTGTGGCCCCTCGGTCCCCTCAGCATTTCTAGCGGATCGGTTGCTTGTATTATATTTCTCCTATCAATATTTTACCCATCAAACCCATTTTATCTTCTACCCAACAGAGCTCCCTCTGTTTGACTGATTTCATACATTGAAAACACAAACTCATTTATTCTTCCTTCTTTTGCTTCCTTTCTGCCTGTTAAATTTCAAATTCTAATGGGGGACATGGAGCTTATTAACTTTGTTGATGAGGGGACATTTGCAAGAAACAAAGTGTAAGTGGTATGAACAGGGAAACACTATTCAACCCTAGTCTGTGCTGTGGCCTGCTGCTGGCCTCTCTGAATGGGCCAAATGTGGAGCCCGTGCAGTGCTGGCTGAACCCACCAGAGCTCTTGGATCCATCCCATGTTCTCCTCAGGTGAACTCTAGTCCTGCTTGTTGAGAGGGAGAACATGTCCTTTCCAATAAAAGGATTGTAACTCAGAATTAGGTGTATGTGGTAACTGGTTTTGAAACTACACTTGGAGATAATAAATGTGAAAAATGGAGGAAAACACTAGCTTGGGTACTGGACAAAATAAACTCAACACTCAAAACAACAGCAGTTTTGGATTTGAGCAAACATCATTTTAATACAAGCTTCAGCAGGATAGAGAGTTATTGATCAAAAGGGCAGGTATCAGTATTGCTCTTATATTTGGGGATCTTACGAGATGCACTATTTTTGTGGACTCTTAAGCATTAGTCTGTCTCAGAGGTAATCAGTCTGAATAATTATGTGTTTTCCTAGACACAGTTTGGAGAATGTAGGTGGCGTAGGTTGGCTTTGACAAATGGCAGCTTTTTTACAAATGGGCAGGTATCATGCTCTACAATAAAGTAAAGTTCAAACAAAAAAAGCTTAAATTGTGGCCATGGATGCCTTTGTTCACCTGTTACAGCAAAGTTTTAGTATTTTGTGCATTAAGACAATTTTTTGGTTGCAATTCTCTGGGTTCCAGATAAACACTTAACTCTGGTGCCATTAACATGTTCAGTTACTGTGGACAGTTACAGAATTGGGAGATACAGGTGGAGCGTGTACTGTAGGCCACTTAAGTTCCTATGGAAAATGTCTTTTGCAATGCACATTTTTTGTCTACTCTAAATTTTACAGTGAATGTTGTTTCTGTGCATGCCTGCAATATTGTTACAGGAGGTACAGCAGACTCGCCTTCATATGCACAGCAGATATATCAACAGCATGTCAATCAAGTTGCTAAATTCCACCAGTAAACATTTTCGTACCTTCTAAACTTACAAATTTTAATACTTTTTACCATTGAGCATCCTCAATGTTCGGTCTAACAATTTAAGAAACTGTAGTTTTTTTCACTACTTCATGCTACTGTACAATCTGTTGTGTGCATTTCTAATACTGTATATTGCATTTAGTCATTGCCTTAAACTGTAATAAAGATTTTCATTGTAAAGGAATGTTATCCATAGCAGTTAAATATATTATAGGTAGCCTGTTGTTTTAGGATTTGCCCAGAGCAAGACAGGAATACTGTCATTGCATTATAAAATTAAATTTAAGTTATTGTTCAGGTATATAAAGGTCAAAGCCTTTGGAAAGGCTTTAGGGATGGTGTACTTTGTGTTTGTGTGTATGTGTGTGTGCATGTGAACCATACCAGCGGGCACTTACTGCCACATCCAGATGGTGCTGGAAACAAACAGGGCTACTCTGTAGGACCCCTCAATAGAACCGTCTAGACTGGTCCCTGACCAGACAGATACAGCCTCCCATCAAATTAGCGTTTGTCAGATTTATGGTAATGGTCCGCAACAGTCTTCCTGTCAGTGACATCAAGATTTACAGCACTGACACCAATCCCCACCCCCCTGCCGCACAAATGCACACATACACATATACACCCTCCTCATCCTGAGCACTCCCTTTATCCTTCTCGGCCCTACAAATGCACCCTCCACGGCTCCATCCTTCATTTCTTAGCCTCTGCTCATTGCTGCTAAACAACTCTTGCCCGCCACCAGGTCTATGCAACTGGGAGGAGAAATTGTGGTAGTGTTTGTGTGTGTGTGTGTGTTTGGACGTCAGGGAGGTTAGTAAGAAGGCTGAGGCCATGAAGTCTCCCAGTCTCCTTCTCTAAAAGCATCACAACGCCAGTGGGAAAAAGAGAACCACTCGGGGTGGCAAAACCACCCAAGCCCCCTCAGCCTCCCTAACAATGGGTTGTGTCAGGGTTTCCTGTTAATCCTCTGTGATGAAGCTTGAGTGTTTTGGGGGTGAAGGGTTGGGGAGGAGGGTGAGGTGGTGGTGCATAGAATGTAGAGGGTGTAGGGTCGTGTTAGGTTGGTGTAGTTTGGGTGTGACAGAGATACCGAGTGGGCGAAAGTTTAGCCGGTGAGGAACGGAGGAGAAGGAGGGATACATTATTAGTGTGAGTGGAAGACAGACCAGGAGCCCCATGTATGCGGATTAGTGTCGCCTCCTCTTTCATGTCAGCATTTTTGAGGTGGTAACCCGATCCCTGGGCTCTAGAACTAGTGAGCCCAGTGGGAAAGGCTCACTGATAGATATCCCGTCCATTCTCAGCCCAAATGTTTTTCCAAGGCTGCTCCTCTGCCTTTGATCTGGCCTCCTTCTCAACCATGCAGGGTCACAAGCTGCCATGTCAGGCCAGATAGGAGAAGGCCAACACTGGAGCTGCTCACTGAAAAGGGGAAAAGAAAGTGAGAGGGGGAGGCAGGAGGGTCTGTTGTTCAAAAATCTTGCGCCATAGTCTAAACCTGTATAGGTTGTCTGTTTAAAAAGTAGACTTCCAGTTGGTCACATCTAGTACTGCAACTATCAATTATTTTCATAGTCAATTAATTTGTTGATTATTTTCTTGATTAATCAATTAGTTGTTTAGTCTGTAAAGTATGGGAAATGGTGAAAAATGTTGATCAGTATTTCTCAGTATTTCTTTTATCCACAACCAGAAGATATAGGTTACTGATATAGAGGAGTAAGGAAACCAGAAAATATTCACATTGAAGAAACTGGAATTAGAGAACCGATTAATCGAAAATCTATCAAATCTATCAAAATAGTTGGCAATTCATTTAATAGTTGACATCTAATCATTGCATATCTAATCAGTGAGTCAGATGAAACTCCATCTTGCAGTTCTGCTTAAAAGTAGCAGACAGTATTCCTCTGTTTTCCTGTTTGTATTTGGATCACTGTGTGTGTGTGATCAGTGTGATGAAACTGATGTTTGTGGTAATGTTCTGGTGTTTTAGGCAGTTTCTTTAGTTAAATCTTTTGCTTTGCTTCTACCTTTGTAGTGCAATAGATGCAGTGTGTTCTGGCAGAAAGCTGGCGGGGGCGCTCTGACTTCACTCTGTGGCTCTGTGTGTGTGTGTGTGCGCGTTTGTGTATGTTTGAGCTTGTCTCCTTGTCCAGACACCTTAGCGTCAGGGCAATAGTGTTCGAGCTCTGAAACAAGGGCCAGACAGACAGAAGTGGGATGAATGAATTGGGTAGTGGGGGTGATTGGAGAGAGGGAGAGAGAGAGAGAGAACGAGCGAGCAGATGTTGCTTCAGAATAAGGGGATGATGTGCCTGCAAAACAGTGACAAGCAAATCAGCTTTAACAGGGTCTCCCCGTATACACACACACACACACACACACACACACAGACATGCAGGCATAATGGTTGTGGGTTGTTTTGTCGTCTTAAGTAAGACACGGTCTACTTCACCAGACGGGATGTTGAGCTGATGCAGACTGGGTCATCTTATAATTGCTGCACGTCTGTCATTTCATTCCAGTAGGTCTCTGAGATATTATGTTTTAAAATGTTGAAGTCGACATATGCATCACTTACTGCATTAAGACATTTCACACAACTAGATGTGCATTGTCGAGACGTGGAATGGGAGTGACACGTATTCCTCAAATGTTCCAGTGTACTCTTTCAGTATGTGTGTCTGTGGTGTGTGTGTGTGTGTGTGTGTGTGTGTGTAGGTGTCTGTGTTTGCACAGGGATCTATTTCTGATGTGGGGGTAATGAACGACACCTGTTTAGTGTCCTTAGTTGGCCATCATTTTTGAAGTGCACTAAATCTTGTATTTCATCACCCTCGGCTACAGTTGAAAGCGTGTTACAGTGCTCACTGCCAAATCCGCATTTTGTTTGTTTTATTTTGCAATTAAGGTTTTAAAAAACAGTCAATCATGCTTGTAGTGGCAAGCACTGTGCCTCTGGTATCATCTTGCCTGCGCCCTCGGGGAGGGAAAGGTGCTGCCACAAGACACGAGTGGTGGCAGCAATGGAGGCTGGAAGGCTGGTGGAGGAGGTGTTATCAAAACATCAGGAGGACTTGAGCAACCAAATGTCTTATATGTGTTACATAGCGGAACAAAGGGCGGTGGGTGGTTTTGGCGAGGTGTGGCGGGGGCCTGAAGCTGTCTGTGGTTGGCGCGGGGTACAACTAAGCATGGGAAGAGTCCAGTGAGCAGCCTTGTGTGCCTAGCATGTCTCTCTCAGACCTTAGCGAGAATGGCATGCAGTGCGCCCCACATACCCCCTTCACTCACTGTACTGAACCACCCTGTGTCCCACCGTGCATCCCCCCATCCAGCTTCAAAGCGGCAAATAACAACAACTGAAGGGGGGGAGAAGATGAATGAGGATGAATGAATGTGCCCCTTCCATCCCCCCTTTGCCCACACATCCCCTCCGCCTCCCCTGCACCCCTCTACCCTTCTTTCCATTCCTGACAGACTGCCTTCCTGCATGCCCTCCGCTCCCGCCCTCCGCTTACCCCTGGTTTTGCAGGCCTGTGTTATGACTGTGGCCGGTGTGTATTACACACATATCTGTTAGCGCCGCTCCTCCGTTGGGACGCCCATATAAAGGACTGTCATTTCCAAAGGTCAGGAGTGAGCCCTGTACACAAGTGTTGTCCCGACACTTGGTCTGGAAAAATAAAAACGCCCTGCTTGCCTGTCTGTGTGCTCTGTCTGTCTGTCCACGATGGCTAGGACTCCCAGAGGCAAGTGTCTCGGATGTCCTTTCCCTTTCCTCCTCCTCCTCCTCCTCCTCCTCCTCCTCCTCCTCCTTTCTCCTCCTCTGCTCTTTCCTTTTCTAGGTCCACTGTTGTTGGGAAATCAAGAGACCCAGATTGTGTAAATTGACAGCCAAGGAGGAAGTCATGGTTTGCTTTCTGGTGAGCCTAGCTGTTGGAAATGCCTGGCGGTATATGTGATACTACAGCTTTTAACAGCCGTTATTATACTCATTAGCACCATCGCTGGGCCGAGTGCAAACAGTTCAAGCATATCAGTTGATGTGTAACCTAACTTTCAAGAGGAAGTGTACCACACCACAAGCGTCTTGAGCAAAGACACGACCTACTGTGTTTGTTTTTGTTGTAAGTGCACATGGTTTGTGTGTCTGAGGCTTACGCTGAACAAAGTGTACTTAAGAATGAGGCTGGCTGTGGGTAGTCTACATCTTGGCAACAGATTTTCTTTAGCCATAGTGTCCAGGTTACCAGCAAAGTGCAAAATGTGGGCAACCTTTAAGCCTTTTTTCAAGTGACTCAATTAATGTGTATGGCTTATGTGCCTGGCTTGCTGTTGGGAGTTTTCGGTTGGCAGTAATGATGCTGATGAGAGAGATCAGTCATTGATTATCAATAATAAACCATGTTCTCAATATTTCAATATATCTTTTCCATCAAAGTACCATTCCAGGTAAACATTTTCCCCATACCTTCCGACATACCACACACACTGTGTATTCTGTCTGCTTGCTCCAGCACTCACAACTATTTCATAATGTTTTTTTATGGCTGCGCCATTAGAAATGGAAAACGTCTGTCTTGTTCATCATTATTAATATAATTCTCATCACTCAGCCTGACATATTTGGTATTTTTGGAAACAAATTTGTAATAACTCACCCCCTTCTTACTGCAACATTACTGTTGAATGTTCTCATATACCAAAGCAGTTGTGTATACTAAGTGTGGAATTAAGTTTGGATAATGTTAGCCAAACATCTGGATAGACACAATACTATGCAATGATCCCTAAAGACTGCTAACCTTTTCTGGGCAAGACATTGGATTAATTATGTGGTTAAACTAATTATGTGAGTATTCCAGCAACAACATTAGTTGATACTGCACACCAGTTTAAATGTTAATACGTGCAAAAAAACAGTACTTGTTCTCTTACTATTGGCATTTATATATGTTCCTAAGCAGAAAATAAAAATGCACCTACACGCCACATACCATTCTTGCAGATTCAAAATACTTAGTTGGAGTATTTGTAGTCACAACTGAAGCAAGGAGAAAACCATGCCATAGAAACTGTGAGCTTGTGGGGGTACCTCAACTTGGAACATGATGTCATGCCACTGCCCATTTTCCTGTCCTGTGGTGTCTCAACGGTAGCCAGAGAGTACGAGAGTGAAACACGAACTGGTCTGCTGCGGTGGCAGCGGCTTCCCTCTAACTCACATTTATTACCTCTAAAAATACAAAGTGGTTTTCTAAAAAGAGCCTGGCTCCTGTTCTGTCCAACTACGTCAGGTGAATTTGCAGCACGATGGGTTATGACTCACTGACAAAACAGTTTTCCTCTAAATTTTTCAACTTCAACTGAACCTGTCAGTTTGTTGTGGCTGAACCCTGTGCCTTGATGTTTTTCCATTTATGTACTGTCCAGATAATCATGGCTATGTCGTTAACAGTATACAAATCAACAGACGAGTTACTTGAGGAATGAAGGCTCCATGTTGGGGTCTGTTACTCTGCATGTGTTGTGACTTTGAACATTGTTTGAAGGAAAACATTGGAGAAAGAGAAACTGTGGTTAATTATTTTCATTTCATGCCATTGATATCCTTTTTAACTTTGAATATTGGCTACCCCGTCATTTACTTGAGGCTAAATCCTATTAAGTTCAGCGTCTGTAGAGTTATGGTGGTGTCCTGACCCATCCTTACACAATGACTGGCAGACTGGTGTCTTCAGCTTCTGTTCTTGTATGCTTGAGCTCTGGTCCGCTGCCAGGAGGCCCAGTTATGTCACCCATTAACTGTCTTGACATCAGATTGGACGCTGGGGGGGGGGGGCTGTCCCACCCCCTTCCTTCTGTCATGCATCTTATAAGGAGACATTCATCTGAAAAAATGCAGCTTTGCTATGTCTTAAGTGATATTTATTTGTCCGTGTCTAATTTACATAAAGCCTAGCTAATCAGCTTTCACAACAACAGTGAGGTAATGTCTCGGCAGGTCTTTCAGGGAAGTACAATTAAAACATGTCCAATCCTATAAGAGGCAGCCAATCAATAAAGTCTAGCAATGGCAGACTTTTTATGGAGAGTGTATTGGCAAGGAGTTGCAAGTTTTTTTTCTTTAAGATTGCCCTGTTTTTAATGTACACGTGGCCTTGTAGTTGTTTCAATAGAAGCCTAAATAAACAAGGAGGTAAAGCTCCGTAGGTACATGTTTTTCTATGCGACAGTACATGTGGACATGTGTGTATATACAGTGAGAATATTTTTATAACTCGCATCACTTCCGACCCGTGTGAATGTGCTGTAAATCACTCAAAAAACATGTAAGAAACTGTTGACTTATGTATGTTGAATTTGATTTCCAGTTTTAATCTCAGCTGTTTGTTTGGATGTCTCGGAGATTTATGGAGGTAGTCATTATAGGACAGTCTCGTTTGAGCTCTCAGACTCAGTGACACAGCACACTGACTCTCAGATCATCGAGTGTAGGGAGGGGCATGTCTAGAGGTAAGCAAAGGCCTTTGAGCATATTTATTTTTCTCCTGTGAGCCTTTTGACCAAGCTCTCCTCGTCAATCTTGTCCTGTCAAAGAAGGCCAGAGGTGGGAGCTCCCGTCTCTGTCTCTCTCACAGAGAGTGTACATAGGGACCCCAGGGTCAGGCCCTAGATGCTCACTTTGGTAACTGTTGTGCAATCTGCACTGTACGTGGAAGGAGAGACGGTGGGAGCTTGTCCTGTGTGTCTGCTCCAACATAAAAAACCTTTTTCTGTTGCCTTCTTTGTCATGTACACTTGGTCGAGCAAGACTTTGAAAAGGTGAATAAAGACCATCCGCTTAGCAACATCATACCTACTCCAGTTCTTCCATCTCCCCAACCCTTTGCTTCCTCTGAAAATTAGTCAGTTTAGGGGTATTGACAGCCGAAGGGCCTATTTCATATTCTACTACAGAAATCTTTACATGTAGCTTGAGGGAATGGGGGAAAGAATAGAATGATCTCATCAAACCAAGTTTCTACATGTGTTCCCCCATCTGACGCACGTGTGTTTCTGATCTTACCATTTTTCTGGAAGAGGAGAATGTTTCCTGTTTGAGGAGACTGGCGGGTTCACCGAGAAGTCGGGGGGGTCGGGTTGCTCAGCCGACGTCTGGTTCTGTTGAAGCAGATTCCCCACATCTCCATCAAACAGCAGCTCTGTTTTGGCACGGCTCTGAAAACTGACCCTGCTTGGTCACTGATGTTGTGGGGGGTGCGGAAGAATGGAGGCTGCAACACCCTTTGCTCTTCTGTTGTTGCAATGGTTGTATCTCATAGCAGTCGGCTATGAGATACAACCAGTCGGCTCTGAGGAAAAGTCGTGTTCATTTTGCTTTATTTATCTCAAGACAAGAAGTCAGCTGCTGTTAAAATCAAATTTTCCATAGGAATTCCTGTAGTCTTGTACTAAACCTAAATATTGAACATCTGACTTAAACGTTGGTACATAATATTTGTCTATCCTCATTTGTTTATATGGGCTTCTCCCCACTGTGGTATACATTTTTAGAGGCATGCCCAAGCACACAGAGAGACTGCGCGGAGATGCACAGCAGTTCATGGACAGTTGCGCGTTTCCCTTCCTGTCAGAGTCTTTGATTGAACAGAGTAGCAGTCTGTTGAACAGGGTTGTCCCTGAAAAGAGCAGTAAGCAATCTTGTGTTGATGTTCTTTAACCTGAAATGTGATATAGTAGATGGGATAGAGAGTGTGTGTGTGTGTGTGCCTGCCCTGCCTTGTCCAGACTGGTTCCTGTCTTGCTAATAAAAGAGATCTCTCTTTAGTTTTGGATACTGATCTCTCCACACAAGTTTAAAGATCTCATTCACGGTTCACACTGCATTTGCCCCTTAATGTCTCACAGCAGGCCCTCAGTCCCAGGCCGTGATTCATGGAGTGACAGGTCTGCCTCTGGCTGCCTTAAGGGCCCAGTCGGACAGGATACACACACACACAGACACACACACACACTGAAGACGAAACCGTGTTGCGCCAGTGCTTACATGCATGCATCTAACGCTCATATTCCTTTTTCTCCTATTTTTAGGGCCCGAGCACGAACCGTGCGAGGACCCTATTGAAACTGTTAGGATTTTTTTTTTCCTGCAAAGTAAACTCAGTTTTGGGGACCTAAACATACTCAAACTCACCAAACTTTGCACATAATTCAGACGCCCCGAAAAATTTCATATTTCATGGGTTTCATGCATGGGCGTGGCAAAATGGCTCGCTAGCGCCCCCTACAGAGCAGCCCCCGGGCAAAGTTTCACCTACGTCTACGAAATTTCTGTGGTACCTGTATCATGTCCAGACACACAAAAAAGCCTCTTGGAGCTATTGCCTAAACCCAACAGGAAGTCGGACATTTTGGTTTTAATGGTCATTTTTGGCGATTTACACACTCTGTACTTTAACTAACTCCTCCTAGGGATTTAGTCGTATCGACTTCAAATTTCTGCTGTGCCTTCTAAAGGCATTGACGATRAAAAGTCGTGCTATCTGAGAGTTTTCGTCAATGGGCATGTCCGTGGGCGTGGCGTCAAAGATCAACTTTTTGCCATGATAACTGTCCCACCCCGAAGACATCTACACGCCAATCTTCATTTATATTCATAGCGCCAAGTGCTATGGAGAGCCAAAAAGGGGACAAAGGAAGTGAGGTAGTAACGCGTAGTAAATTCACAGCCGCACCGGTAGAGCTTCAGAATATGCAACGCGGCCTCACGCCCCGATGCGCTACACGTGCGAGGGCCCGCCCAACGCTGCTTGCAGCTTTAATTCAACTTGCATTCAGTCATCAAAGTGAAACATCTTGTGGTTGTATTATTTGTCACTGCTGTGCTCATTTGTGTTTCTAATACTCTAGTGGAACAGGGTCAAAAATTTTGCTTCTCTTCATCAGCTGATCTCTTTATCATATGAAGAGAGCTGTAAAGTCCATGAGAGCCTTGCAGAGTTAGAGAGGCACAAGAGTTTTTTCCAAGAATATTCACTTATAGAGCAGAACTTGATTCCAAATGCAGGATCTTAATCCCCACCCATCTGTCTCAGGTGCATTTGATCTGCTTTTCCAGTGCATTCATTATTTTCTTTGTTTTGCTTTAGTGTTTCAGGGCACTGTGCTGTAAAGGACCCCCTCCACCAAGACCAGAGTATGATGTGGTGTGCATTGGCCTGACAGGCGCTGGAAAGACCAGCCTGCTCTCACGGCTCTGTAGTGAGGGCAGCGACGGCATCATACCTACAACAGGTATGTCCATGTAACATCGGGATGAGAATAAGAATCAGAAGGAGCTTTATTGCCAAGTAGAGTTTAACACATACGAGGAATTTGTTTTGGTGATGAAGGTGCTACACGTAGACAAACATACAGTTGCCATAAATAAATGTAGAAATATATAAATATGGAATAGACAATGCAAGTTATATAAGAATATTAAAAGAATAGAGAAAAATAATACAAACATTTGCACAATATACAACTATTGGCAGAACATGTATTATTCTGGGTTTGTGTAGTGCAGATATATTGCAACGAAATATTTAAATTGACAATATAAAAAATATACAACAACAAAAATGAACAATTAACAACAAATGTGTGCAATATGCCAGGTTTGTGCATGATATGAAAGGAAGAGGAAGGGAATTTATTCAGAGTAAAAATGTTGGTACCCAAATAGAAGCATGCACCATCCACAGCTCCACACCTCCCTTCCCTCACATGTGTCCTTGCGAGATCTCCAAGCTCCTGAAATGCCTTGCCATGTTTCAAGAACAAGTTGTCCTCTGGATTAAGAATCACAGATAGATAATACAATCCAGGTATTATAGCTCTCCAACAGGGGGAAGCATGTCTTCAGTATGTCTTCCAAAGACTCAGTGTTCATGCCAGAAATACTCTGCTGTATCTCACCAGGTTATTTCTTCTAGTCAAGTGGGAGGCTGGTGATAAGTATGTCCAGAAGAGGAGGCTTTAGAGTTAGTGCATTATTCTCTTGGTAGTCCGCGCTCTGCTTTCCATATACACAATGCAATCCCTCAAGGACACTGACATTCCTTTTTCCTCTCCTGGAGTTGTCAGCAGTGAACTTTGAGCTGTTGCAGAAGTCCCATTTTAGATTTAGTTATTTTGCACTTTCACCAGTAGAAGCTAAATATAAAGTATTTCCCAAATGTGCTGCCTGTAACTGTTAGTGTATACATCTCTGTGGCAGGGGATGGTTAAAGGGAGTGAACACCTGTCTGCATCTGCAACCGAGTTCTTCATAGATAAAACATGACGACCTTAGGAGAGAATTATTTTAGTGTACTTCTCTGAAATAAGATTTAGCTGTCCGCTCTTTCTACTTCTGCCAACATTAACAAAAAGAAGATCATGAAGAACAATGTGGGGGATGTCTCCTGTGGTTCCCCAACCTCTTACTTCACGATTTTGTACTTAAAAACCACATTCAGCAGTTAATTCAGATGTTTAGAAAATTATAATCAGTTGTCTCTCCCATCTCTCCTCCTGTTTGTGAATGCTTCCAGGAAAGGAATTCCCACCAAGACAATTTAGTAACATTAAATCTCTTCCTTCGGTGGGTTTTCCCACCGTATGCAACTACAGAAACAAACCTCATAATACATTGCAGCACTTTAGACATTAGTTCTAACTCTGACACAGAGCAAAACACTTTTCTGTTTAGCTTTTCTTTTTTTCTGTTTTGCTAACCCAGACCACACAAAGTGTTATTTTCTTTCTTTTTTACAACACAAATATGTTGTCAGTCCTCTTTGTGTTCACCAGCTGGTGGATTGGAAAAGGTACACCAAATATCCTTGGGAAACTAAATGATAAAGTGCATTTTTTAAAATTCTCATTTGTTTAGCCATTTTCTCACTATTGAGAGCAATCCAGCCAACATTCCTAAAAGTTGACTCTCATCGCTCCTAACATGTGCCGTCCACACACACACACACACACACATATTTTTTTTATGTAAATACAATAATGGATTTTCATTTTTCTCCTCTCAGGTTTCAGCATCAAAGCAGTGCCATTTCCAAATGCCATCTTGAATGTAAAAGAACTTGGAGGTAAGAAACTCATGCCCAGCCTTAGCCTATGAAGCTTTCAGAATTTAATTTGACAATTTCCTCTTTTGTGACATGAAACCCACAGTGTGAATCTGTGAGCGAGTCTGTGTTAGGTGAAATAGAGTGGCCCAGCAATGACATTTTCTTGTGGGCCAACCAAGACTTTAGCAGGATCATTGGCTGCAGTACATTCACTGACTTCAGTATGTGAATGTGATTTTGAATTGGAAAACTGCATAAAAAAACACAACAACCACCTTTTTTAAGAATTTAGAGTGGAGTATTTATTTGCAAGAAACATATTAGGATATATAATAAGTTAAAGATCTTTTAAGTGGTTTATTACATTTTTTAAACATTTGCCTAATTACACAAATGTGTAGATTTTTCCTGTTAAACATGTTTTAATACTTTTCCTTTTACATGTTAAATCTTTTAGATATCATCTCATGTCTCAACATTCATTGTTTACACAGATAACTGTGTATGCCAAGGATGCAAAAGCATGTTTTTTACTTCCACTATCATCACACCTTTCGGTCATAGGCCGAAATCTGTGTACAGACCTGTTAGCGTCTTTTGAAATAGCGATACAATCTGGACCCTGTTATTCCTGGAAATGAACAGCACTCAAGGAAACTGTTTAATGGCCACAGATGATGCATGCAGGAGATGCATAAACAGAACAAATGCAATGGGAGGCTTCCATTCTTTAAAGGGAGCCTTAAGAGAGTGAAACATCAGTGCCTTCCCTTTTCCTGTAAGCAACTTAGTGACACAAGAAAATTCATTGTTTTGTTGAGAGTTAAAATAATTTATGTTGTTTTCCGCGGACATGACAGGTGCAGTGCATGTTTTGAAGGCTCACCCAACCTAGCCTCCTGAAAAGATGAAAAACATACTCGCAAAGACACTAACACACACACACACAAAGAGGCACCGGGGGACCACCAACGAGGGTGCTACCAAATTTGGACAGAGCGCATTAGGGGGTTTCAAAAGAGTTTTTTTCTGGATTGGTTCAGAGCTAGTCTCGGGGTGGGGGGTGGTGGCATTATTGTGGTTGGAAAAAAACACTGGTACCACGGATGACACATTTGATTTAGATAAGTTAGCATCGGCTGCCACCACAGAAAAGGATGATGAAATCTGTTCTCTTTTTCTCTTTGCCCCCCTGTGTGGACCCTTACTCCCCTGCTCCTTTTCTTGTAAATACATAGAGCACAAGAATTTTAGTGATTTATGGTACCATCCGTTATGGATGTGTTGGGGAGGGTAAAACCAGGCACATGATGTTTTGACTTTTCTACTGACTACTTTTTATTTGGAGCATGGTATCAGATTTAGGTTTCTGTCAGTCAGATTTCTATCTGTATGTTGACATACAAGCTTTTTGTTTGGATGGAATGGAGGCTTTCTAGCTCCAAATGTATATGACGTAAATGTGGAGTCAGGAGAGTTGCTGCTCTTGCATAATGTTCCACTGGTCAGTTTTCATAATGAGCTTTTCAGAATGTTTTCTGATTAAAGAAGCCCCTCTCCCCACTTTTTGTAACTTTCTCAACACAGCCCATTTCTGTCAGTATTCTCTTCTTCTCCCCTTTCCCCATGGGTTTAAAACAAGCAAACATGCCTGGTTTAGTTTTATGTTATTTTGCACTACATCAATGATGCAGAAAAACGATACAAGATGTGACGCACAGACATCAGTTTTCCTGACCCCAAAAAACTCGTTTTACACAATACCTCTGTGGCTTGTTCTCTTCACTCAGCCTTGACTAAGGCAAGGCAAGAAGCGCTTATTGAGAAGCGTGAAGAAGTGAAGCACTTCCCATGTATTTCCTTCCTCTCCCACTGGAAAGCCCATTCAATGTCAATGAGATATTCTCCCTTTACATTAAGAAATATAAAGCAAGTCTTGTACATGCAGAGCCTGGAGATTTGAAAGACCTTTAAGGCATAAATTCTGATGCGTTAACTATTTGTCAGTATTTGATCCTTTTGGTAGAGCAGTTAAAACACATGAAATCCTTCCTCATAAAAGCCCCAAGCCTTCACGCTTTTTTTATTTGCAGTTATTCTATCCTTGCTGTTTGCTTGGCAGGGTAAGCCTGATTATTGCTCAACCCATTTCCTCTGGGAGACGGAAGTAGTTTTGAATTGAACAGGAAGAGGGCACATGGGAAACAAGCAAGTGTTAAGGTCAACACCTTTGGCACGCAGAGAAATGTTACATACAGCAAATAGCAGAATGACCCTAACATGGCACTTGGAGTTGGCTTAGGAGCCAGATCTCCTCTCGATCATTAAAATTGTACAAGCTATGAACCCATGTAAGTGTAGTTGACTGTAACTTGTATTGTTGCTAAGCCTGGTAATGCATTTTTAACTCTCCCTGCCTTGAGTGCACTGGGCCAGATTGTCGTAAGCGCAAGCTGTCCTTTAAACCAGAGGCACAAAGCAGCTTATGTGCAGGCAACCCTGATGTATGACGCTTGTAATGATTCAGACAGGGCTATACATTTGTTTCTGCTGTCTTGTTTTCATTTGTTTTTCATTTGTTTGGCTGGTTTCTGTTTTTGTTTTCTTCCTCTTCCTACTGCCTCCCAACCCTTCTTCTCTTTACCGTCGCTTCCGGATTCTGCTAATATTTGTGCTACCTCTCTTTCAATCTTCACTCCTGTCAAGCTCTCCTTGCTTATTGATTTGAACACATTGTCTGGCCTTGATAAAGCACTCTGCCTTACTGTCATTGCCAGGCAGAACTTGTCTGTCTTGTCATTCGTTGTGTTTACATGCTTGTAAATAAACCTAGTTATTGTCATCTGTCTGCAGTGTCCTGATTTGAAAAAAAAAACAGTTTGTTATTTAGAGTAAAGGATTAATGAAAACATGGTTAATACAGCTGGATTCTTGGAGAAACTTGAGTTCTTGGTCAGATAACAGGCTTCCTAACTGGGGTTTACATGTGTGCATCATGACAAACTTTTCTAATACGCCTCGCTATGAAAGCAGTGTGGCAGCATGAAAGGACAAAATAATTAAATCCAAAGGCCAACTGAAACTTAAAGTGAAATCTACAAAGTCTAAATAAAATGATTTCCACAGCTGAACAACAGACTATTTGTAAAAAACAGACACATGTGCATACAAAAAGGCAAACTGTGTGGTCTCCCTTTACAGAGCACATCCTCTCTTAGAGCAGTCAGTTTAGGAAGGTGGAAAATCATCTTGTGAGACCAGCACAGCTAGGCAATATCACCTGTGTATTATTTACTTTGTTAGAAGTAATCAGAAAATTGTATTTTTTTAAATTTTTACAAATTTTTACTTCTGGCAGGCATTCGCTACCCAGCTGATGCCAGGTATGAGGATTAGGTGGGAAGGGCACCTCTGGGGACACAGGGAAGAATCTATTAAGTGTGTGTATATGAGTGTGTGAATGTGTGTGTATATGTCTGGACAGTGACATGACGTCAAGTCTAGACAGGCCATTTCACAGTGTGCTTTCAAGCCACGCAATGACAGCTGATGAAGAAGTGGTCCTAATTATCACCAGTCGTTGCTGTTGAGACTTTTGATTTGAAGTAGTGTGGTAGATATTTGCACATGCAGTGTTCTTGTTTAAACAGTATTTGTCACCAGACTTTCTAATACTTTCCTATATTCTAGTATTCTTGAAATCAGATAATTTATAATAGATGTTTTTTTCAATGTGCTAAAGGATCGGATATCGGACAGATTCTGACTCAAATAGCAACATTTGAACTTGTCACTGCAATTCTTGATACATGTGTTGAATTCATCATATCATCCATTATGACTCCACAAGCACACATACAGAATAGGCTATGTAAGAGGGGAAAAAAAACAACATGCATCACAAGAACATCACAGAACATATACCAGTTGTCTATGACCACCAACAAGCGAAGGAAGCATGTTGAGCACACATCTGAAAAAAAAACACTAAATTGTAGTCATCGCACATCCAATGTGGTTCTTATTACTATCATATAGGACCACAGTGTGTGTTACTTTGCCCAGAAGGGAAGCTTTGACCAAATAAAAATAATTAGTAAATTGTCATTTGGGTTTAAAGCAGATGTTGGCAGTCGCAGACTGTTCTGATTTTAGAGTTCTGAGGACAGACGAGTAACTGATCTCTATTTGAGGCCACATTCAAGGTTATCACCCTATTTGATGTTGGTTTTTTTTGTTTATCCTGGGTGAATGGTGCATCATAGATACTGGGGCACTCCATTAATATCTTGAAAGTACACTGAAATTTATATATACTTGATGTTATTATATAGGCACAGCAGCTTCTATGTGGGTTGGGTAAAGTGGAATATAGATAGAAAGGGTGTTCTGAATTAATCATTACACTTTCAGCCAGTCACATTACTTGTCTATAACTATAAACAGCTGTGACAGTCACAGTAGCGCATGATGAAAATGGCGCATCAAATGGAAAGAAGGAAGCTACAGCGGATATCCAGCCAAATTATTTAGCCTACATGCAGCAACTCAGTTTATTTATCTCTAAATAGTAAAAGGTGCCACAATTTTGTCAACCAAGATTAGCCAATTATGTGCATAAGTGAGAGGGACTGATGTGTGTTTTCAGGCTAGGTCTCACACAGGAACTGTTTACTTAGAAACAGACACTGCTGGGACTGCAGGTTGATGGTGTATCAACAGCTGAAGTGTTTTCCACCTCACTCCAGCCCCTGCTCATTCCTCAATGAAGTAAGCAAACTTTATTACTAGAGGCCTCCCTCACTAGTCCCAGCACTCCCTCCTATCACTGTATTGTAGCAGTTTTGTTCAGAGAAAAAACAGTCTGTTTTTTGTTAGAGACTTCAAAGAGGGTTGCTTTCAGTGTTTCAACTTTCAAGAGTGAAAAAAGACCTGATTAGCAACATGTTTGCGTCTTGTTCAAGATAAAAGCTGGCAAAAAAGAGTGAATGATGGGAGGCAGAAATTTACAAGAAACTGTTCTTCAAGTTGTGAAACCATACCTGCATCGATACCCAACAACAAACAGAACAAGCCTAGACAGTAGCCTAATTTACAGCAAATGGAAATATAGAGGAGTAGTGTTCAACTATGTTGACTCATTTTTGAAATATAGAGCATCACAAGCTGTTTGAATTTGCGGATGAATTCAGAAACACCAGCCAGTAAACAGAACTGAAGGAGAATCTGAATTCAATCAGAAGACTGTCTGCTTTTTTTGGCTGTGTAATTGCTTGCTTATGTTTTACTGGCAGTTTGGTTTATTAACTCATGGTCACACTTTTGGAAAAAGAAAAAAAGTAACCTGATCAGTGAAACAATTATTTCCGCTTGAGTTTGTGTAGTAAATGCCTGCTTTTCCCATTCTCTCCTCTTCCTACACTCAGGACTTCTACAGAATTTTAAAATGTTATTCTATGTATTTACTATGTATTTTGTCCCTGAACCCTAACCCCTCAATCCCCGACAAAATTTAACCTGAATTGAGCTAATCAACACCACTTCTGGGCTGGCTTCTGTTCACAAGTTAAAAACTGGACCTAAGTAATGTTTGTCATTTCTGTTTGATTAGCTAACCGTTTTAGCCCTCAAAACTACAGCTGCAGTTTACTTCAATGACTTAAATCCAAAAGCACAATTCTTTATCAAAGTTGACGGTTGGTTTATTGTCTGCCGTGTTCAAGTCACACTAAAATACTTGTGGTATTAGCCAGTGCCATTGATAACATGATAGCTTGCTTTCTCGCTCACTGCACCTACACATTAAACCCATGGCTAAATATATCAAGTCCAGGCAAGTGAAAAGGATGTTGAAACCTATTCTAGGAAGTGCAAGTCGTAACTTAAGTTAGAAGTAGACACAAGAAGTGTAGGGAACAAGGATACAGTACAGATAATTAATTCTAAATCTTGAAAGTATACAGCTGTGGATTCTTCCTTCAGGCGCGCACAACCAAATGCACCAGACTGTGTGATATTTGTAGTTTTATTTGTAGATATTTATAATGAGTTGATTTCAACAAACTTATTCATATTTCTGTGATCATTTGTTCTCATATTCTCCCAAACTTTTTTTTTTCTCTCGTGCTGCGCTTTTGACTTTTAGATAATCACGCCTGAATTAAATCCAAAAGTAAAACAAAAAAAATGAATGCGGAAAGTAGAAAGGAAGTAAGAAAAAGTAACAAAAGAATGATGCACTTTTTTGATTAATAATATCCAGTAGGGCTGCCAGCATGCCTCAACAATCACAACATGATGTTTGGAAATCCTCATGTCAGACCAATAGGTGGCAGAACTTGCCAATAAGATCCAATGAGACGTGACGGACAATCCACCATTTCCAGGCAAAGATGAGAAACTTCCTAGTCAATCTCTCAAGTGCCACTTTGTCTGATAGCTTTCCACTCCAGCGAGAGGTGTGAGTAGAGAGAGTGGGGGAGGAGAGAAGGAAGGGAGGGAGAGCATGAGGGAAGGGAGGTAAATGTCACTGAGAGCACTTCGTGATGTTTAAACATTTGCCAGCCTCACAGTTTGTCACTTCTTGGCAATTACCTTACTATGAGCAACAATAACAAAACAACAGTTCACAAGATTGCAAAGGAAGTAACCTCACCAGACGGAGGAGGATAATTTTAACTAGAGAAAGTACAACCTTGTAAAAGCAAATGCATGTACTTGCGTATGCAATGTACTAGAAACCTTTGTAGTGTGTGTATGTGGTGCTGACAAGTTTGGTGAGCGTGTAGAACAAACATTTAGGATGATTTAATGGAAAACATGTTGAGGAAAGGTTTAGCATTCAACTGAGTTAATGAAATGTAAGTGCAGTTTCCTCATTAAAGAGATTAGCGGCTGTGGTCAACTTGTGTTATAATGGATTCCAATAGTCACAAGAAAGGAGCAAAATGTCCCAGTGCTTAAGGAGCATGAGTAACATGGAGGATATAATTAGCATATCATGGTTTGTGGTGTCGAGTGAGTTTGTCAGCATCAATGTTGAAGAGAGGGCGACAGAAGAAGCTGTCATCAGACAGTCAACCATTACCATTTATGTTTTGTAATTAATTGATTTAATTTTCTTATATTTATATCTTTTCATGGACTAAATAGAAATAAGATGACAATTTACTGTAAATGCTAAGCAGAAACATTTTCTCACTGCTAGGTAAAAGAAGACAAGTTGTAGATGTGCTTGTAAAAGTATGAGCCTTTCCACATCCAGAGGACTGTAGGTGTCCAGCTGGCAGACAGGACATTCAGCTATAGTTTGTGTTGAAGCTCCAGTACATGACAGACTGATAATTGAGTTTAGGATTCAAAAATAGTGTTTGGTGTGAGACGATTGTTTTTGACAAGGTCGTAGTAGCTGAAGAATGTAAAGGGACTTTATTACCCTGAAAGTAGCCTGCCAGAAAAAGTCACAGTTAAGGGCCCTACTAAGCTCTGCTAGCCACATGGCAATGTTTTGCTTCAGGTGAAAAATGGGTATGGTTATGGTCAAGGCAGTGGCTGGGGTTGGGTTAGCGTATACTGAATCCTATAAAGCTGACCCTCATCAAGTTTCCTTACATTGATGTGCACAGGAATGTCATGAGAATAATAGAAAAGGATGTTAATAAACATTTCTCTATAAAAAATTCGAAAGGATTGCCTACACTGTCAGTAAGTGAAAGGACGGGGAAAGTAGTGGAAGCAGATGGGGGGGGGGTGGCAAAAGGGATACAACTGACTCATTTTGTGAGCATTTAGGTCTCTTCCTCAAATTACTTGCACTAACAAATAAAGTTCCTGTGAACTAAACCATTGAGAGCAGACATTCTTGCTTCAAATTAGTGCGCAAAAAAGGAACCATATGTTATTCACTCTGAACTCCACTTCACTGTGTCCTTGAAAATAAGCGATTGGCATTAAAAGAGGTAGTTTGAACTTCATCGCGCGAAGCTTAGTGATTTAGTTTTTATTTTGTAAAACAAGTGTAACAAATGCTGTTAGTTGGATTGACTACAATGAAATCCTTTCCAAATAATGCAGGAGTCATTGCTTGGAAATTAGTTTTTGTTTTTTAAATTCTTTTACCTGGAAGTGTTCCTGGATACTGAAAATCCACTATCCAATTCAAAATGCTGTGTTCCATACATTTCAATACATACATACATTGTGTTGTGTTGTTCAGTGTATGTCTTGGAATGTTTCAGAATAGGATTTCTATTTCAATACTTTATTATATATTATGTTCTGAACTCAGATTGAATGCAAACAATATTATTTAATTAATTTTAGACTCATATTTTTTGATGATTCTTCTTCAGTAGCAGTTGGTATTTCTCTTGTTGGGAGGTTTTTTACATGACAACACAAACATCAGTTAACACAATGACTACTCCCCCAAATTGAATAGTTTAATGGTATCACATCTGTCTACAGGAGCCGACAACATCAAGAAATATTGGAGTCGTTACTACCAAGGGTCACAGGGTGTAGTCTTCGTATTGGACAGTGCCTCATCAGATGAGGACCTTGAAGCAGCACGTAATGAGCTTCACTCGGCCCTGCAGCACCCGCAGCTCTGCACACTGCCTTTCCTTATCCTTGCCAACCACCAGGACAAGCCTGCTGCAAGGACGCCAAACCAGGTAACCATGCCTGTTTACAGTGCTATAGTTAATAATTACATTCCATGCTTCTCTGACTTCAATCAGTTTGTCCTGCTACAGATTCATAAAGAATTACATAGGAAAATGGTTTTATTTATTAATTAAACAGATTCAGACACATACTCACCAGTAAACAGTATACCTGGACTGTGGACACATGGGCTGAACAGAGACATAGCTTCGCACTTGTTGGCTGGCACATCTTAAACATCGTGACTATACTCAAAATACTCCCAACCAGGAGTTGAAGCATTTTTTTAACTAGTCCTGTGACATTATCCCCACCACTGATGTCACCATCAAGTGTCTCTTTTCTGTGTGCGTAGTGAGTGTGTGGTTGAGCGAGAGAAAGCCACCGGCAGAGAGTCATGGTGAATGCATTGGAGCAGAGGAAAAAATAAGCAATGAAGTTCAGCAGTAAATGTACAGTGTAGGTAACACTTTGTCAGTGAATAGTAGAAAATAGTAGCGTCTGTATTTTTTTTTACTGTATTGCAAGTGATAGCTTCAGGATTTCTAAATAACCTGTTACTGTTGGGGGAAAGACACCCGAGTGTGCAATGTTCAAAGCCTCCGTTGCTGATTTGTCTTCTTGGGGTTGTGGCCGGAAAGAAGGAAGCGTACTTACCTGATGGTGGACACCACTGTTACGGGAGGATGTCAAGCACTTGTCAGACTTGGTTACCCAGAGGAATTATGAATCAGCAGGCAAGAATGTGGAGTTTAGAAGAACTGCAGTTTCAGAAGCAAAAACTTGAGTGTGAAAGGAGTTTGGCGAGTTGATGAAGACAGACTTTTGGTTAGCTTCAACAAAGTTCTGCCAAACTGTCCGATGATTCAGGAAGTAGGAATAGGGACTTCTCAGCAGGGGAAGAGGATTGATTACATCGACTGGGGACATTACTGAGTGGTGTGGAAGGAGAACTGATCTTGACAGACTTGGAGGACAGTTTATAAACATTTCTTTTTGATGGAGGCTACAGATAATCAGAAAGCTCCCCGCAAAATGTGCCACGGATGGAAGAGCATCACTCTGAGGGTCAAAATGCTTTTAATGTTGTTGGGCTGTTTTAATTGACACACCTTTTCAGTGTTGCGGCGTTGTCCTTTATTGAGGTATTGCGCTGCTCATCCTCTTAGGGCAAGGAGACTTTACGTGACTGGAACTTTAGATATAGGTAGATTAATGCTAATGTGTTCAGTCATCAACAGTGGACAATCTTTCTTTACCTGTAAGTATATTGTGGTCGTGACTGATGGAATGAGATGACGGATACAAGAAGCAGGAATGTGTTTTGGTCCAGGGTGTCTTGGTTCACCTTTAGGGAAAAGATAAGGGGCTTGAACATCTGGAAGGAGCTATGAGGAACCACTGCTTCAATTGAAAGGATCCAGTTATATTGTTTTGGGGAACCTATTATGATGCCCGAACACCTTCTTGCGGAGGTATTATAACACATCCGGCTGAGAGGAGACCCCAGGGTAGCCCATGCTGGTGACATTTCATATAGCACCGCATGGGAATGCCTCGCGATCTCGATGACATCCTGGGGAGAAAGATGTCACCTGTCATTATGATCTGGATCTCTCTATGTTCATGTGTTTGTTGTTATCATAAATATTTTTATATTTATACTTGTAGTGCTTGCAGTATTTTGCAAGTAGTTACTTTGCAAATCATCTTTAAGAATGGTTTGTTCAAAAAATGCTTATCCCAAAAGTTAAACAATATAAACATGAATATTTGACATTTGAACAATTCGCCATCATCAGTGGGGGATTCTGAGATTCTTTCGAATATAGCAGGATTTTCTGCTCTCTGCTCACTGTCTGAAATGCATTCATCTGTGTCACGGAGTTAGAGAACAAGCAGGGAATGTGCTTCCAAGACGCTTGCTTTTTTTTTTTTTATCCCTGCCGGTAAATGGTCCATGAAGCAACTTTTGGGCTCTGGATCACAGATTCCACAAATTCTTATTGAAGTAATAGGTTCTATTGTTATTTGCTGTTTGGCAGGTCAATGTTTGGCATTAAATCTTCCAAACTGAAAATATGATGGCATAGCTCTAATATCAGTAAGTCAGTTCATGATATTTCACACTCGATTATTTTAGATAACATGTCAGTATGTCAATTGAGGGTATTACCAACTTTTCTAGTCATTTATTTTCTTTTGTCCTGAATAGCAGTTGGCCACTCCACCAACGGACAGGCTGTAATAGTTGTAATAGATAGTAGAAATGTCATGTAGTAGTCATGGTCATGTTACCACCTCCCCTCAGGACAGAATTAATCACTGCTTGTGGAGGCAGGGATAAAATACAGCTACAACTAGGGTAGTCTGCCCCCCCTTTCTCTCTCTCTCCCTTTCTCTCTGTCTTCCTCTTTACTAGCCTTACGCTACTTACCACTCTACCTCCCTCACACAAGGAGCCTCTTGGAGTAGGATGTTATGGATAGCATTCCCTGTGCATTGCTCACTCATGTTTCTAAAACCTGGAACTTCACTTTCCTGCACACTCACAAAATCACACACACACACACACACACACACACACACACACACAAACACACATTAATATACATACTCATGCATCAGCTGCAGAGGCCTATTTAATGTTTCTAAAGGATTACAAAGATGCATGCCTTGAGAGCAGAACATCTGTATTTCCTAGCCTAGACCACCGGTGTTGCTACTCCTCAGTGATGTGAAAGTGGGCAGTGGGAATTGATAAAGGGAAAACTTCTATACCAGATTGTGCTGTGACCCACGCTAAATGCAACTGCGGAAAATGACTCTACCAGAATCAGTTTAACTTAGTTTAACTAATTTGGATGGACTGGTTGCACTTGAGAACAGGCCACCATAGTCACGGAAACCCACTAATCTTATTGATATTTTAAATGGCAACTGCTTGCTATGAGCCCAACAACACAGGTCTCTTTGTTGGCCCTCATAATGTAGCCAATTAATCCAGTCTGTGAGCTGCATGCGCTTGCCCACTGGTCCTAGCGTGATGTGTCCTCTGCCATATTTGACCGATCATTGCACCAGCCTCTGGAAGTATTGACTTTTCTGAACTGTTTGCAAACACTGATGACACGTGATACTGGCTTATGGGGACGGATGGATGAGATGAATGTCGCCTAAAGCCTTTTTTTGCACTGTGTTGGGAGGGCCATTTCAGTTCATAATGAGTGACATAAAGTGAGTTGATCTGGTGGACGAAGCTGATGTTATTACTGCTGCAGTTGTTTTCATGCTGTGTATACTTATATCGGTTAAACATGATTGAACACATGGGCATTTATGTGATGTTCATGTTGCTATTTAGTTGTCTGGTCTGTCATGCTCTGTCGTACATGCACTTACTTTAAAAGAAATCCATATATGCAGATAGTAATATTTTATTTTCAATAGCTAATCTCAGTTTCTTCTACAAACTAGGGTACACATTCGTACATACTATTTAGTTTATGACAAGCTGCTGATTTCTTAAGTCTTCACATCATGCTTTGAAATCTTCTCTCTGTGGTAGGGGTTTAACGGTTTTCCAAATCTAAGGTTCAGTTCATCTCTTTTTTTAATCTTGTAGTGAGTAAGCACTATAATAAGGTGGACACTGAAGTAGAATTAAAATGTTGAAATAATGAAATAACCTGCTCGAAATACAAATATATTATACACTGCTATCACATTTTAATTTTAATTTAAATTAATACCACGGTGAACTAATAATACACTTTTACAGGGTCTCTAGGGTGCTGCACTTGTTGCACTGAATTCAGTTGTGGTTATAAATGAGAAACTCTTCTCTGGCATGGTTTTACAAGTGTATCTAAACTCTTTGTAATACATTTGTGTGTTTGATTTTCCATCATCTTTATGAGTGTTACCATGCCCGTGTGTGCACATTGTCATCTGACTCATGGCTGTGTCACTGAAGGAGCTTACTGTTCAGTGACTCATGAATAATCTTTGCTAAAATGAAACAACATTTTAGACCAACTATGAAAGAATTCAGACTCCACCTAATCTGTTACACCTTTGCTCCTTTGCCTCTTTTGTTGTATGTCAGGCTCACGAATGAAGGAATAACCCTCGCGTGTTCTCATTAATGGCATTCTAGCTTCAGGTAATATCATGTGTCACACTGATAAAAATAAAATTGGAAAAAAGGATGGAAATAGTAAGCCCACTGAACCACTGGAGAGTGCAAAAGGGCAAAGCCTCTATATGTTAACCAAACATTTGCTCAACATCCGCAGGGGTCTCTTCCTGGAGTTTATTTTCAGTTCTCTCCAGGTCCCCATGCTATTGCGTTCAGTTCACTTTAGAGGAGCTTTCACTTCCATTATGGGACTTCTTGCATCTTAGAAACATATATTAAGAATGATATAAGCCATACGTCCTGTGTCCCCCAACGTGGAACAGGTATCCACCCTTAAAGATCTAACAGCAAACTTCTTAATAGGTTCTTATTCATGCAAAGTGGTGCTTAAAGGCAGATAGAATGGCTCTGTTTAGCCCAAAATATCTTGCCATTGAGTACTTGTGATAATGATATATCTAAATTTCTGCACTACTTCTTGCACATGGCATACTATGGATATTTTGGAGTGAATTCCAAAGCATGCAGACAATTCAAATGTTTTAAGATTTTTGTTACTACACTAGATACACTCTGCAGAATTCCCCAAAATGGCACAACTACCTTTATCTTATTAATTCAATATAACATATGTTTTCTGAGTATATGACTCTTGCAACAATAACAGCCTCTTTCTACTGTTAATACTCATCACGTACCATCACACACTTCATTACTAAAATGTACATTTTCTTCCTAATTGTGAATTAAGGTTTGCTTGTAATTGTAATTACGAACAGTAACAAGTGAGAGTGTGTTGTTAGTTGTGCCAACTGGTGAAGTATGTTCCCTAGGCCCCTAACTTGTGTATGTTTTGTCTTCAGGAAGTCTGGGAACATTTATATGTTCACATTACTTATTGATAGAGGTTGTCAAATAGCTCCACTGTAGAGCCAAGATGCTTAATATTAAATGAAAGTTACACTAAAAGTACCAAGGTACATGTCAGAAACAGGTGGCAAACCACTCTTAGCACTGGCCTTGCTGTCCAATGTAAGTGCAGTGTGTCTCCATTGCTGAGGATAAAAGCTCAATTAAAGATATGCCACTTTCTATTCCCAAGACTTTATCATCATTGCAGCAAGGCCTCAGAGTGAACCCTTGAAAGTGTTGGGTTAAATACACTGTGTCCGGCTGCACTTCCGAAAACACTTGCATACATTCATGCAAAATCACTGGACATTATCTGGAGTATGTGCCCTTACACTGTGAATTAACCTGTGTGAACCTCTCAGTTTGAATTTGTTGATTCAGTTTGAATTTGTTGCACAGCTGCTTTAACTTTTCCTTGAGGTTTACAGTAGTTATATAAGATGTGTTTTTATAATATATATTTTATATATGTTTATTTTAAGATGTTGTTATAAGATGTTGTTGTGTTCTCAGTCTAAGCATATATACAACACAGTTAGTACATTCAAAAGTTTAAAACGTTCAATGAAGCATAACTGATTTTTTTCTATCCCCAGGAATCTGTTCTTAAGTTCAAGAAAGTAGGTTAACATAGTTAATGTCATGTATTCCACTAAACATTTTCATTTTCAGCTTGTCCTTGCTCCCACATCAATACCAGAAAAAGTTGCTACATATGTCATACAGCCTTGTCTGTTTCCGCAGGACCCAAATAACCCCACATGTACATGTATCCTTTAAAGCTCTTGCATAAAACTCCATATATACCCAGTATGTTATGTATCTTTTCATTATTTATTAGAATTCTTAATAGCTTTTTCCTAAGTAAACAAGTCCTACTAAGGGTCAGTGCACATTGCTTTGAGATGTTTTGGGCCAGTAGAGCTACTTCACTCAAACTTTTGCCCCATAGAAGCTTTACACTGTTCATTAGGTCATCACCAGTTTAACAGTGTACATACTGTACATTTGAAAGGGTATTTTAAGTTTCTTAACCATGATAGAATTGAACTGTAATAAACTGTAAATTGAAGTTAAGACAGTAATTGTAACAATGTTACATTGTGAAGTGGAAACAATCCTCCCGTTCACTACATTAGAAGGTAATGAAAATAATCAGATTTTTTTTCTAAAGCTTATAATAATGTTTAAGATTACTGTAATCTGTAACACTTTGAAAGTGACCTTTTCAACTAGAGTCATAACCTTTTGATCCACCATAACAATTTTCTTCCGGAAAACTCAGTCTAGTTACATCCTTGGTAATCCCTTTGAAATGTTTAAACGATTTAAGCATGTCTAAATGTTTATTAGACAGGTCACTCTAAATTAAAACAAAAAGTCATGCGTAAGGTTTTGTGTATACCATATGTGATGCATGGATATAATGCTGCAGGTCTTGCCACAATGTTCCTTTCGCACGGGACTGTGGTTTCATGGGGTCCCCAGTACATTTGCGTTCATCCTCTTTGTTTTTCTGAGGCATTTGTGGACAAAATTCAGATTTATTCAAGAGTCGTATACTTGGTGTACCCTTATATGTGACCACTTCAAGTCAACATATGTAATATTTTAGGCGGACCCATATAATAGTTACTCAGAAGAATAGCTTAAAACAAAAATAAATTGGCACCCAAAACGAATAATTCAGTTTTTACATGCAAACCCCTCTGCAGGGGACATATTACCAATATGTTTGAGTGCACACAGAACCAGTATTGTTTCGGGGTTATCTTTATCTGACACAATGCAATGAATAATAAATTGTATTCGAATTTAAAAATAAGTTAAAACTATATCAAAATGAATTTTTACATAAAAAATAACAATGATGTAAAATATTGTGATCATAGCTCTCTGAGGTTTACAGCTGTTATTGAAATAGAAAATCATCAGAATGTAATAAAAAAAAGGAAAATTAAAGCCTTGTTGTTTAGGATGATCTACTGAACAAATGTCCATAGTAAAAATGTTAAATTGTTCTAAAGGGGAATAATTTAACACATTATATTAATTTTGACTTATTTCATAATTTGTTTTGATATTTTTGTCATCCCAGAAACCCTCGGTTTCCAGTGACATGCTTTGAAGCTTTCTTTGGCAAATTATGTTACACATCCCATATGGAATTTAAAAGGATGCTGGTATAAATATGAAGGCGTGCATTCCCTTGGACAATCATTACACGGCAGATAATGTTACAACCATGGATGGAAGTCGGCAGAGAAAGCCACATAGTGTGTCTGTCACTGAGGGTCTGTACATGATCTAGATAGCAGAATTAGATTAGGCCCACAGATGAATGAAATTATGTATTGTTGCAGCGTTTTATTAGAACATGTATTGGATTTTGCAGACGTCCTGCTGCAGAACTCTGACTCCTGCAACGGCTTTCCATCTGAACTCTGCAAACCTCCAAAGACAGCAGCTGCATTGCAGGTTCTTGCTTCTTGTGAATGTTTGACAAGCACCACCCATGAATTTAGTTTTTCTGAAATTTAGCTGGTCTGAATTCTATTGGCAATTCTTCTGGCGATGACACTATACACAAATGACGTCTCCGTGTTGGCCTTCTTCTCACAGCAACCACTTTGTTGATAGAACAAGGTGGCTCATTTCCTTTACACACACACATAATTGCATTTTCTAGTGCTGTTTTCAGGGGCACTCCTTGTTTACGGTGTCACGTTAGTGACTTAGGGTGTTTCTGGCACTGCTAGTGCGAGGGGTGAGAAAAGGTGGTGGTGGGGTAATACAGCTCACTGGGCCTGTTAAGGCCTCACTGGGGCCCTCTGTGCTGGTGCAAGTGTTTTTCAGGAGCAGGGTGGGTCTGGAGAAGGTAGAAGGAACTGTGGGACAAAATTCCTTGTTGACATCAATCTCCTGCCGTTGGGGGGCCCAAGGAAGCTAGGGAGGAGTGGAGGGGAGGTCACCCTGTTGATATAACACCTCAACAAAGCAGGTCTGTTTGGATGGATGGGCCTAATGGACTGCGTCCACGAGGGGCTCTTGTTTTAGAAAATGCTGTCAGTATTAGTGGTCAGAGCGGTCTTTTTGGTTCTGTTATCTGAGGAAGAGATAGAAGACATGAAACTGATGACACACTGCATAAAAAGTGCAAAAACAATGGAGCCCAGGATTGAGTCACAGAAAAGGGGGATACCATGGGGTAGAACTGTTTCATGAGGAAACAGGAGATAAGACAGAAATGACAGAGATGACAAAAAAAGCCATAAACAGAGGAAAAAGGGGGAGGCTGCAGTATCTAACCTTGAGAACCATGATGACTGCTTACCTTCGAAATTGAAGACAGAAGCGTTGAAGCTTTGTGGTCAAAGTCCTGAAATGACTGAACAGGAAACCCCCCATACTCTTTCTCTTCTGTCTCTTTTACACTCTCAGTCCCTCACTCATTCACACACTCAGACTCAAGTAAATCCAGTCCTGAACAGTCCCTTTTATGCTTTAGTCCATTGTGAGGAAAACAGTGCCTGGTATGAATTGGAGCACATCTGTTTTCAGTGTACCGGAGCTAAATCTGATGTTGCTTATGCACTGTGACAAAGTTACACCGCACAGGCAAGCAGCCGCTCAAATGCGTCATACACTTGTGGGACATTTTATGTGCCACACCAGTGAAAACAATATATTGAATTACACAAGATTGGTGATGATTGTTAAATTGTGTTTTTTAAAACATTGTTCCAACTCTTGTTGTCTCAACTTCCGGAAAATCAAGACAACTGGGCCAAGAGGCAGAATAGAGAGAGTGACAGATTTTCACCTCCTCACCAACCAGCATGCAAACAATCATTAATCATCAATTTGCCATGTTTTGACAGAAACAGACAGGAAGACACACAGGGGCACATTGACGCAGACATTGTTTGTTGTTGACATTGTTCATATGTGCTACGTATTCTGCCTTCAGCTGATCCTAGAAGGAATCAATTTCCTCCCAAAAGGAATAGTTTCTCTTTGCTGCCGTGGACACAATCACAAGCCAAGCCGAGAATTAGTTGGCAGGACCTTCTATAGTAGGTCTAGGGGAAAGCCTCTCAGAGCTTCTACTATAAACCACTGTGCTTGCCCACAAACTTTCCCCACCATGAAAAACTGTAAATGATAATTATGCATTCAGTTTCTTTATTAAAGTACCTGCACTTGGTTCCTGGATTGCTTTATTTCATTTATAACTTGATATAATCATTTCAGTATAGTTGGAGAGTGACAAAATGAGTTTTGATGTATGCTAATAGTGCATTGAGTGAAAATATCACTGTAGCACTGCTGTCACCAGGCCTTTTACATTCACTTAAACACATATGCATCTGTATCCTACATTGTAACACTTACATACTGTGTATGTTTGAATGTGTCAGAGGGACACACTTACATACACACTGAGAGGAGGTGATAGACAGTGAAAGAAAGCATTACACATATCCTGAAATGCCATCTGATGAGTGGTGAAGTGAGACTTTGCATCTGCACTGCATAGATGAAGTCACTGTTGGCCAGTCGCCTTGGATTTAACCCTTCATTTACACGTTAATATTCAGTTTTTATTGGATGGTGTTATCTAATTTATACTCATTATGTATTTTGGTGTGCATCCTCTATTTTCCTCTGTGTCTTTACTCTGCACTTACATTCTTCTTAACATACTGTATTTGGTCGTTTTATTTTAAATCAAAGCCTCTGGAGGGACTCCAGCTATTAAAGGAGAAAAATTCTAACTCGAAATGTTTTTGTATTAGGATTTTTTGTCCTTAGTTGTTGTGTAGTTATTTGTCCACAAGAAATATCCAGAAAGTGTAAAGAGTAAGATTTGTGTAAT
>JAPMOB010205999.1:2792-41329 GCA_029875015.1 Lepomis gibbosus | reverse complement strand
ATATATATATATATATATATATATATGGCATTTCTAAATCAATTTTTACAGCTGGCAGCATTGAAGGTGCTTTCAATGGAATCCTATTTGTATACTTTTAACACGTTTGACATACATTGTTCCTGAGCCAGCAGGAACTGGTGTTCTCAGTCTTGCACTTATAGTAGTGAAGTGCTAGCTACGTACTGAAAATATTCCTCGCTACATTCAAATGCAACGAAAGTGGTCATTATTTTGAAAGTTGCAGAGTGAATGAAATGCAGAGAGAAATTTTCATGGCACACAAATAAACTAGATAATATATATTTTGGTCAAACTGGCACCCTGGTAACCCTGGAGCTGTTTCAGTTCCCTGCAGGGATCTTGGCCATAACCACATGTCTAAGACACATCAGGAGTATTTTAAAAAAAAAAGCAAAAAAACCCAACAACTCCAGAATATTACTTTAAATTCAGCAGGCTTGTATGATACAGTAAGGTATCTCCAAAAAACTACTTGAAATGCTCTACCATCTCCCTTTTTTGTTGAGATTCACAAAGTCAGACTGATATTCTGACCTCTAACAGGCAGACTGCTTTTTCCCTGATCCCGGTACTGAAGGAGTGTGGCAGCTGCTGTAGTGGATCATCCGGTCAAGTTCTGAGGTGGTGTGAATGTGTGAGTGTTAAGTTGCTTCACTTGCGTCGACTGAAAATGCTCTTCTTACTGGAGCTCTTGTCTGCAGTGCTAAGGCCGATGAGGAGCCGTGCCTTCTCATCTTCCTCCTGCTGCTGCAGGCTGTTGTCCGACTTCCCTTCAGACGATTTCCCCCTCATGTCCGAGCCTGAAGCTGGCTTCAGACGCAGCTTCTCCTTTATCATCTGAGCAGGGAGGAGCCAAAAAAGGGCAAGTTAATAAATACAGAACTTTTCAATGTCTGGACATATTTAGGTTGTTTTTGCTCCTAATCATTCTTAGTAATGGCAAATGAATGAAAACAACTGAAAGCACAAGGTCTGCAATGAAGGATAACTTTAAATGGCATAAAGAAATCTAACAGATTTTAAATGACATTTTGTACTGTGTAATCTTTGTTTACATACTAGCCACCATACCACAGCTAATGTGGGTTTCAAGTAGTGAAGATCTGATTAGGAGTGGAGTCAAAGTCATAAATGTTGTCTACCTGTGCTACAAGTGCTTTTCTGCTGTCCCTCTTAACAGCCATGGCAAAGTCAAGCCACGTCCAGGTATTGTTATGGTACTCCAAACAGGGCAGAACCAGGTTCAGGTCTTTCCAGTCCACACTACTCTTTTCTCCCTAAAGAACGTACAATAAGCATTAGTTCAACATTAAAAAATACATCAGACTAGGCATAAAAAAGCATTAAAAAGGATCATTTCAGTATTATTAAACCATGGTGTCGAAATGACTAGTATGTACAAAACATTTTGGAATCTATGCAGGAGATGGCTTCAGCAGGCAGCCGCGAATCAGCTGGAGTGGCTTACTCATTGGGATCCTTTCCGTGATGTTGTCAGGCACCAAAATGATCCTTTAAAGTACTTAAAGTGAATTAAACCTACAGTAACAATGTTTGTCCACTTGACAACTTCATCATCTTTTAAGTTGATATGGCACGTGTTAGCAAACAGTTGCTTATTTATTTGCTTGCTTATTTGTGATTGTGTTATGTACTGTTGCAAACACACTTCTCTTAACTAATTGCCCCTTGTGGGATTAATAAAGTTGATTGAATTGAATTGAATACACATTAAGCAGTTGCAGAAAAACATTATAATTCATTTGAACCACCAGTCCAATATCAATATCAGAATATCAGTGTCCACTCGGTAGAGCACAGGACTCTCAGTGTCTCAAGTGCTGAGTGTTCCCCACATTGAATGTTTTAAATTTTTTTTTATAATTCTCTTCAACAAAGTTCTTATGATGAGACTGTTTCACATGCTCACAATAAAGTGTAAATATATGCGCTGAAGTGTGTGCAGCAGGCCGAAAAATAACAGTCGAGTTGTGGAGCTCAGAAACAGCTGTTATGCACAGGAAACCCACCTTATAGCTGACACAGAGGGGCACTTGGGGAATCTTGATGTAGATGAAGGAGTTGTTCATAGCAGCTCGCTCTTTCATTTTGTCAATGTCATCAACCGGATGCTGCTGGGAGGAAATAAATGCAATTACATTTCTTTATTTTGTTTGTGACATCTCAATTAAGAAGCGTGAATACCTCTGGAGTTTTCCTGAACGACCTCCTGACCCCCGCAGTGCGGTTCAGTCCCTGGGCAACACCTTTGCTGGGGCCCATTGCACCCATGGTGTCCTCTGACAACTGCCGAGCTTTGACAGGGATACCTGTGACACAGACCACATCAGCACCAGCATGATGGCCTCTAGGTGACTCTGCACCCTACACCTTATACTCCCACTGAGAGAGTCTCTCTCTCTATCTCACACACACACACACACACATCTCAAGGTCATTTCCAAAGTAACAGAGTTTTTAATAGCTCAGTGGGATGACATAACACAGTAATGGGCTATTCAATACCCCCCACACACACACTGGAAACTATTATTGAGCAGTTAGTTGGTATTGATTACAAGCTGGTGAGAGAGATTACAGACTTTGCTACTCAGCTTACTGCTGTCATATTGCCACTGTTGACAAAAGACATACCTGTGGTAACCAATCTGAACTTGTCTTCCTCATCAGTGACCTCCTCCTCCTCAACATTTCTTCCTGGGAAGAAAAATCCCATCATCCTTTTGAAGAACTGGTACATCAGCTGGATGGTGAGAGGCACCACGTTTACCTGATGGTGGAAACGATCATTAAAAATAAAAAAAAAATTTTAAAAAGAAAAAAAAAATCCATAAAACACAATCCAAATGTTCCGGTGAAATGTGGCTGCATGAGATGTTTTCACCTCAAAGTGTTCCTTAACAGAGATTCCTCCCACAGGGGGGCGCACTTTACTGAAGATTCGCAAAGCAAACTGACGTCCTGACTGGCAGGCGCTCTGAGGACGAAGTACAACCTATAAAAGAAGAAGGAATTAATCCTCAGTGACATCACAAAATAAAGCTGTAGTAAGATTTTGTGTGACACTTCTTTTTTGATGTAATTTTGAAAACAGTATACTTTAATATTCAACAGCACCTATTAATGATGATATGAACATGGTATGGACAACAACCATAAGGTTAAGTGAACTTGTAATGAGTCCTCGGCCACACATGCATCGATGAAAGCTTGAGCGTGCATACAACACTGAATATCAACACAGACATTAAGTCTTCTCACTGTACCAGCACTGTACATACCCTCACACGCTGCACAGAGGAAACCAGGCAGAGAGTCATGAATGTGAGTAAACACAGAAATTTATTTTGCTCTAATGTTGACAATCTTTCTCTGCATTGTTTTCAAAAGCATGGTGGTCATGGATGTCATTGAATTTGTTTTTTATTAACAGTCAAGTCAAATTAAATTAATGTTCGTTTTCATTTTGGTAACTGAAAAACAAACAAACATAAAAATATAAGAAAATAAATAAAACTAATATAGCCAAATCTGATGAGAGTCAAAGGTACCTTGTATGCTGCATTGGGCAGCAAGTTGTTCATTGTGAACCATCCTAACTCCAAAAGATGCTCTGCTGTGTCATCAGACTTGTTCAGCTGTGGAAAGAAAGAATTCAGTGATCAACATTAACCAACATTTTTATATGTATTTTTTTTGTTTTTAGATTCTGTTCTTTTTGGAAAAAACACAGCAATAGGCTGTTATTTATTCTTCTTCTCCTCAGGTGGTTCTCGAAATGCAGAATGCTTGAAAAAATCTAAAAGAGCTATAGAGGGAGACAGATGGAATATTTGTGTGCAAATACTAAAAGGAATTATGTGAGAAGACAGATGATCTATAGATCAGGTTATTCATCGGCAGCTTTTCAGCACCACATGAAAGATAACTCTGCTGTCCTGTCTGCAGTAATGATCATCAGCCAGCTGTGTCAAACTCCAGGCTGTTGTAGTTCCTTGCTGGGCTCACCTTACTGTACATGAATCTCTGAAGCTCCAACTCAGCAATGCCAAGCTGGCCATCCTCTTCAGTCAAACACCAGCGGGCCTGGGCAAAGTAGATCTCAGTTCTCCTCACTACACTTACATCCTCTGGGGGCTTACGAAGTTCCAGCTTGTTTGCCCGTTGCAGCTGGAAGTCCTTAAAACACCTGAAAGAAAGAGGATTTTTTTTTTACCTGTGTGCCAAATCTCCTGGTAATGAATGTGAACGAGTATTGATGTGATACCTGATGAGAATGTTGAGCTCTTCACTTTTCATCTGCATGTCATTCTTTTCCTGGTTTAGCTGGTTCTGCAGTCTGGTGTTGATCTCAATCAGTTCGTCACTGCTCAGTTCCTCTTGTAGGGACTGCAAGATGGCAAAGAAAGCAAATGTTTAATGAGATATCTTTTTTTACTCAGCAGCTAATGTAGACTACAGCTGCTAGCCTCAAGCTCAGATGAGGGACAGACTACAGAGGTCTCACTTCACTTCTTCTTAACTCCATTCAGCACTGTCAGTTTTACATATTTTATATAAAGAAATAATAATAAATTTTGTTTCAAATAACAGTGGCATTTTAAGGAGTGTAAAGCAGGTAAAGCACTATGTGACTCACCCTGATGTTGGAGTAAATCTGTTTCTCAAGGCGTCTAATTTGGGCAAGGTGCTGCCTGACAGCCTCCTGTAGGTGCAAGATGCTGCTGCGCTGCTCCTCAGGGTTACTAGAGATTTCCAGCTGGAAACGCACACGTTGCTTTTTCTCACTGTGCTCCTGGACACACCACATGTCGACAAGATAAAAAAAACCCACAATAAACAGAGGTGAAACATCAGTTAGGACAAGGAAATCTTTTGTAAATTGGGGGCATTAGCTATCTGATGCTCCAGCCTACCTTGCGTCTGGGCTCCACGTGTAACAGCAGGTTGTTGACAATGTCCAGGATCATAGCATATTGAACAGGGTTCGTGGATATCTCAAGATCATGGTGAATGAGAGTGAAAGTGTCCACAGCCCCTGTTAAATCAAAATATAGGTCACTTAGTGAAAATAATAATCCCATCCCCTCCACATATTAGTGGTACATATTTGTGACATTTAAAAGAATGTAGGAAGCTGCCCCTTTTATAAGAACCCAGATGCATTCTTCCTTGCAGGTTGAGGATGTAAAGTATGCAGGTGGCCAGACATACCAGCCTGTTTTTTCAGCAGGTCCTCTTTCTCATGGTTATTCCTCAGCTCGGGTGGTTTGATCTGTGTGGCCACCTCTGGGTTGATGTCGTGACTGTAACTGATGTAGTGCATGCGGCAGCTACAACGTGAGATGATGCGCTGAACCTGCTGAGTCTCGTTCACCTGAGCTGGCAGGTTCCAATCTACAGACACAGAACAGAAAATGTCATTCTTAAATGAGTACAGTTAATCAAAGTCCTTTTAGAGGTATACACCAAGAATACCAACAGCAGCACAATGCAAGGCATACATTTCTCAACATACAATACACACAAGGTCAATGACTTTGTGTATTCAAGGAAGTATTTTAACAGCTGTAGAGGGTGTGTGGTCCCACAGTGCATATATTTTCAAAAACAAGTCGGAGGTTAGTACCACGAACAATGCTGTGTTTCAGAAGTAATTTACCTGTGGTGGTGCTAACCATTCCTCCCACAGCCTGGCCACTCTCCATCAGCTCCAGTACGGAGTCGAGGTTACGCTGCCTGTGCTCCTCTATGTTTTTCACCTAAACACAACAAAGGCAAAGAGTCAAAAGAAAATCAGAGCATGACAGACACTGCACACAACAGGGGAGTTGCTATAAAGCCTTGGTTGTGATGTTATAGTAGCATTGTTAGTTTTTAAAACTAATGTTACAAAACAATAACTTGTCCACAATGCTATTTATTCTCTAAAATCATCATATAATAAAGACACTGTTTTTCTTTTTCGATTGTCAGTGTGAATCATCATTCAGTATTTTCCATTCTTTGACAATGTTTTATTAACCAATTAAGTAAAAAGGCTTAAAATACAGTAGCTCTATAGGACTACACTCATTTGTGCTCATATATGCGTTTCAGAGACCCTGCGAGAGCGCTGTGTTTACCTCCAGCCACAACTGTCTGTCCTCTTGCTCAGATGGGTTTGGCTCCATGGTAGCAAAGTACTGCATGCCATCCAACAGACAGGTCCAGGTGGTTTTCTGTTTCAAGGTGTCACTGTACCAGGCAGGATGGTGCTCACACTGGAGCAGCTGAGCCTTTGCTGCAGACACCAGCACACAGCCTGCTGTCTCTGTGCCGCGCAGCATCATCTGGGTAGAGCAAAGTAGAGGAGGGTTAAACTATTGGGCCACCCTTAACAACCTGCATTAATTCATCCAGGTCTGAGAGAAAACCTTAGTTCTAAAAGATAGAAACCTTTTTATTACAAAGTATTTTTAGTTGATCCACACAGTTTCTAAATCAGCTTTAATTTATATTTCAGCCTTCAGTTACAGATTTAACATGAAACCCAACAAAACTGAACTTTTACCCAACAGCAATAATAAGTAGGAATTTATATTAACTTTGCAACATGGATAGTCAAAAAAATCTAAATATTATTATCAAGCCACCTGACAGTTGACCAACTCGATAAACCAGTTGCGATTATAGACATCATCCGTCTGACAGGCTGCGATGCCACACAGTTGGTCGCTGACACCTGAATCCTCCTCTGAAAACACCACAAACTTGTCGGTTTCCTCAATCAGTTTCTGAAGCATCGATGTTCCTACAAAGTGAAGGAGGGAAAGTGAAAAGAAAGAGGTTAGTGGATATTGAAAGCCTCAGCTGTTGACTTTTTCTTAGTCAAGTGTTTTCCTCACCTTCATTTTGACTTTTTTCTGCGCGACTGACGGTGGGCATAGCTGGTGTGGTAGGGGCTATGGTGGGAGAGTAGTTGGAAGGAGAGCGTTTCAGCTTCTTCGTCTGCAGCTGTGTGTCGATCCTCAGACCCTTCAAAGCTTCAGTGGAGAGGTTCCTCTTCAGTACAGATGCCTTTTTATAACCGTCGTACAGCCCAAAGGCGATGTTCCTGTTAGTGGTGGTCCAGGAAGCACGTAGGTCCACCAGGCGCAGTTTGTGAGTGTAAGAGGCATTAGTCTCATCTGTCTGGTTCACCTCCTGTCAGAAATATTTAAAAAGATCTTGATGCAGCCACAGTGAAAAAAACAGGTTTAAACTGTAGCCAGCTCTGGGGTTTTACCTCCTCCATGTGGTTGCTCTGTCGCTGGTAGCTCAGGGAGGACAGGCTGAGCAGGTGTGTCTTCTTCACCTGAGTGTTGATCTGGTGGTCAGCTGTCTCATCCCAGGTGGAGGCCATCAGGTGAACCGTCACCTGAGATAGTTCACTAACCATCTGAGTCACATTCCATTCAGAGATCAGCCTCCTCATCACAGTGCCGGCTGAGAGACAATATGCACACACAGACATACATCCACATTAAAAAATATATTGGGAGACTAAATTAAGCCATCTGTATGAATAATTTAATTTTCTTGAATGGTGTCATGCTGACGCCTGTACCCTGTGGAATAAGTCTCTGTGCCCCCCTGGTGAAGACATGGCCTTTATTGCACTCCACTTGGATACCTCTCTGCTGGGCGAAGGAGGCCCAGTAATGCACCTGAAGGACAAACAATATGTAGACATTTACAGATGTAGTAGATTAGGGCTGACCCAAAATAGTCAAAGATTTTATGCTTCGCTGGGCAGAACCTGATCCAACTGTCAATCTCACAGTCGAAAAGAGGATCATGACATTTTGGTGATATGGGGGTGCCCAACGACTGATTTTAGAGAGAACTACCAGTTTTCTCTCAATAAGTTAATATACAGCCTATTACAATATAAATTTCAATGTTTAATGCTGTAAATAAACATGTGAAAAGGAAAAACTTTAATGTTTTTAAAAGGCATGAATAAATCCAAAATTGTAACCCTAACCCTGGGGGGTCAGTGTGCATGTGTAGGCAGAGCGTGTATGTGTGTAGTGGTGGAAAAGAAACACTTGCTGAAGAGACTGAGCCCCAGCTTCACTAGTGTTGAGCCAAGTTGTCCGCACCTTGCGGGATTTTCGTATAATTTATCACCAATAATGAACCACATACAAAATATTATATCGTTTTTAAACAGCCAAGTACTTGAAATAGATCTGCAAAGAACCATAAAGGGCATGCAGTTGTCAGGAGCACGGCATGCACACAAAGCTCCACACAAGACCGGTGACTGCCAAGCAAGAGAGAGAGAGTGAGAGAAAAGGGTCTTCAGTATCTCTTCTCAAGATTAAAGCAGAGCTAATGTGTTACACCCCCCGCTTGCAATCGCCATGCACAAAAAAAACAACAAAAAAACACGATGTAGTCAGTCGACTACAGGCAGGACTTGACAATTCTGATTCGACTATGTAAATCCTTAGTTGGTGACAGCTCTCCCAGACTAAGGTGTCAAGAAATAAAGGGGAGGAAATTCTAGTGAATTATCTTTCAGAAATCAAGGTACATACTGGACTGTGTAAGTAACTGCAAATGCAGATTTCATGGTAAAAACATAAAGCAGATGTTTGTGGGCTGTTACTGGAAGGCAGCCTAGAAAAACACTCACTTGTAGTTGTGGGAAGGCAGCTGTGTAGGACATCTGTTTGTAGTGCTGACCCAGCTTCTTACGGAGAGGCCTGAGGCTGTGGAAGAGCTTGCCTCTGCAGATTGGTCGAGATACACCCGTCCAGGTGGCCCAAAAGTTCTGCATCCAGCGAAGAGTGCTGCTGTACAGCAGGATTGTAGGCTGGGGGGGTCCTACATTGAAAAAATAATATAGTCTTCAATAGCAAAATGCATAATACTGGTTTTCGTATGCAGTAGGATTAGTATAGCTAGACAGAATATCTAACAGAGCTGCACGTACTTGTTCCACAGTTCTGGTTAAGGTCCATGGTGATGGAGAGATTGAGGTTCTCAGAGCGAAAGGCTCTGTAGGAGTCATGAGGTTGTCCTGAGGTCACATCTGAAACGTTCTCCGCACAGCAAAGCATTACAGCATGGTGGTCATGGGGGTTGCCATGACAAAGCCATTGGAGGTCAAGGGTCATACACAAGTTGGGCAGGTGTAGAAAACAGATATCATCATACCTGGTATGGACAAAAGGCACTTGTATTACTGTAGATTCTTTACAAATAAAGTTAGAGGTTGTGTTTAACTACTAAGTACTTTTCACATCCACTTACTTTGATGCTGTCCTGACATTTACATCCAAGTCTCCTTTAAAAACAAACTGGCCGGGGTTCCAGTCAAAGTTCAGCTTATTCCACTCCCAGTGCAGGTTCTCTATAGTGTTGTAAGGGTCCTGTAAGAATGCAACATTTACCTTAGATAAAGGTGATGCATTTTTGCATCTCATATCTCCGTTACCTCAAGAAACTAAAACATAAAAAACAGTGAGGGTGCCGTATGTGCCATTAACATACACTCAGTGCCCACTTTATTATGTAATTATGACCTCAATGTTACAACACATAATAAAAATGACCAAATACAAAACAAGACCTTTATAGGCATCATAAAAGTAGACTTTATCGCAGAACAATTGTATTGGATTGCATTAGATTGTACAAGTTGCCACTGAGGGTAAATGTCAAGATTTAAAGTACATGAAATCATGTTTTGCCAAAAATCTCTTCCTGCATAGATCGTCTGGAGATACACAACAGTTTGTTAGGTGTACATTGTTTTACCTCTGTAGCCAGTTGATGAAGATTGGCCTGCTCAATGTCCATAACCCAGCGCCCATGCATAAGGAGACGACTTTTATCCCACCAAGCCAAAGGAGGTGAAGGATCAACAGTGGGTTTGGTCAGCAGGTCAACAGACTGGCCAATCAAAGTCCAGGCAGGGTCCCAACATGGCCCCCACACAATAGTGTAGAGGGAGATGTTAGCTGCAAAAAGGGAATATTTGAAAGAACTTTTAGTGTGTTAGAGAATCACAAATGTATGTTAAACAGAATAATTAAATTTCTCTTTTGTGCAAGAATGCAACTTTTGTCACTCGTATTATTTGTGTTACAATATTTTCAAATATCTAATGATACCCAAGCAAACTTTATAATTTCCTCTCTAATATTGGGCCAACACATTTTGCTATGTATCGTTAGGCATATGAAGGGTTTCTCCCTTTTCCCCTGCAGATGCCTACTTCTGCTACTGTTTTGGTTACATGAATGGATGCTGCACATTTAAAAGCTGTGACTGGTCAGGCATAACAAAGAGCTGGGTATATCCCACAACTCACATTTGAAATCATAGTAGAACTTGAGCGGTGGCATATTCCTGTGGACCGTCACATCACCCCATGGTGGACCAAGTGGGACAATGTCTTTGCGGCGAGCCCTGGTCTGTCCATCCTGCTCTGTCCCAATCAGACGCCCTGACAGCTCCCAGTCCCGGATCTCAAACAGGTAGCGAGGGTAATCCCGAATTCTCACTGGCACAGCGGAAACAGAGGAATAATATCAATGTTTGTGTTGGTAGAAATAAGCTCAAAAGGTCAGACCTTTAATTACATTTTATTTCCAATTTATTCTCAAAGAAATCCTGTCTCACATTCGAAATTAATGTTGTAAATATTTTATCAACTTACCCAAATATGCAGTCAGTTTAAACTTGACAGCGCGGCACCACTGGACCACCAGTGGGAGTCCATCTCTGGGGAAGGGACTGATCCTGTCGATGTCCCTCAGCTGCTCCCTCACCTTCTCTGGCCCATGAAGAGATTGATCAGCCAGGGCTACTAGCTCCAAGTCTGACACAGTCCAGGTCAGCAGGGACTTCCTCATGGGTGTGTTGGCGTAGAGGCGACGTGAGCGCTGGATGTAGATCTCGATGTGCTTTTTCTCCAGTGAACTGTACAGCTCTTCAATCTTTCTGGCTGGGAGAAGTTCTCCATGCTGCTTGCGCAGATCTGCCACCTTCTTATCCAGAAGCTGAAGACGCTTCGCACTTTCCTTACTCTCATCCTTCATTAGCTCGTAATTGTCTCGCAGCTTGATTTCAAAGACGTCGTCCAGGAACACGAACGAAAACTGGTTGATTTTGAATACAAGGTCAGGAGGCAGCTGTTGGACGGTAGTGGCTTGGCTTGTGGCTTGATGCAGAGTCTTCAGCCACTTCTGTACACTGATGGCCATGTCAAAGGTGTTTGAGAAATTGTACTGGTAGGGGAACTCGACAGCCAGGGAGGGGCAAGTGAGGACCCAGACACAGTTGTGAGGAGTGGTAAGGAAGGGGAAGCTGTCTCTATGCAGCTGCATCTCAGACAGCTCTGCGTGTGTTTGAACATCTAGATCGTTAAAGGACACGATGTTGTTGCCATCAAAGTTGAAGATCACAGAGGGAGAACATATGTGCATGGAACCAGTGTGCTTGGAGACTGAGAGCGCTTCTGTGTGCAGGAGAATATAGTTCTGCTCACTAACATGTGCTGTTAAACGAGTGCAGCCCAGTTCAACACGCACACACAGCCCTCTACTCTGGATGGGTTGACTCTCAGTAGGTTTGACTAGACTTTCCTCTCCTTTCTCTCTGCACAGCATACGCCAACAAGCCTGAGCTTCAGTCAAGTGCTGATATAAGATCATGTGGTCCGGTGGGGTCCATTCAACAGTGAGCTCTTCTTCACATCGAACCTGATTAAGACACACAAAAGGTGTGAATATTTACACAGAAATTCATGCAGTCTGGATAAATAAAACTGATCGATACATGATTACCTGTAAGGTGTGGGTAGTGATATGGTAGGAAAAGGCTATTGCGGTAAGTTTGAGCAGAGGTTTGGGGGTTTGGGAGGCGGGGCAACATGATTCCATGTTCTCTGTGAGTGTTTTGATCGCCAACAAGCTAACACCTTGAAGAGAAACAGTGGAGCTCTCTGGAGAGCTCAGTAGTCCAACAGTGTCCATCCGCAAAGACACAGCTCCTAAACAGAACACGAGTAAAAACAAAGAGATGATAATTAAAGGTGACGATACACTGCCACTGCAGAAACGTTTGGGTAACCTGTGATCTTTGGTGCCACAAGATGATGAAGATGCAGTGGTGCATTTGTAAGAGGAAGGCCTGTTTCCTTATTCTCTTTGGGCCTGCTTGAAAAATTTATTGCTGCAATACAGCAATACTTTTTTCCATCTGTTTTCTTTGCTCTAACTAATATATTTGTCATTGTTTATGATGAATTACAACATAGCAGCGGTATAGGGCTGCAACTAATAATTATTTTCATTATCAATTATTTGATGCTTTGTTTTCTAGATTGTTTGATGTTTAAAATGTCAGAAAATAGTGAAAAATATTTAAAAATATCCAAATTTCCTTGCTTGTTTTGTTCAACCAGCAGTCCAAAACCCAAAGAGCTTCCACTTACATTAGACAAAGGAAAAGAGCAACTGCTTGGTAATGTTTGCCATTTCTGTTTAAAAAGTGACTTACATGATTAATCATTTATCAAAATAGTTGGAGATGAATTTTCTGTCAAGACACCACTCTTCCACCAGCAACATTCTTAAAGGGAGCTTCATGTGACATTCCCTGCCACTAAATGTTGTGACAGAGCACCAGCATCTCTGGCCAAAACAAACAGGGTGTACAGCAAACCAGACTCAATTGAGAAACAGTCATTTTACCTTGCAGCTAATAAAAAAAAAGACTCACTAAAACCATCTTTTATTAGTCTTTCCACTGTCAAAAATCACCATCTATGGTTAGGTCGAAATCCTTAATTCACAGACTTAGATGTGAAAAGACAGCCGCAAAATGGGCTCATTTTTGCCACTGACTCAGATTGCTATTCTAAGCATCTAAAAACATTAAGGATGAGATCCCTACAAACACAAACCTCTTTGTTAAAACAGAAACAGCCGTTATATCCCTCTCACTCGTCACCAGACTCCAATGATAAAAACAATACCTCACTGATCATCTTAAAACATGTCATTCAAACTGGACAGAAACCAAATTAAAGCCACCAAAGCCATCTTTTCACTCTTCCAACAAACACCAACTCTGGTTTGGTCAAAATAAATCCTTAATTAATCGAGTAAGATGAGGAAAGAACCTGCCCATATATCACTCTCCTCAAAGCCACCAGTTTCACACCGACAAACTCCCCAGACCAGCTACCAAAACAAGAAACAGAGAAGTTCGGATGATAACACACGGAGGGAGTGCGATGTCATACTCTATTCAGGACGCCATTACTCCACTATATCTTCACATAACAAACAGAGCAACCGCATGGAGGAGGTAAAACCCCAGACACATACAGAACCTTTAAACATTCTGAACTAACTTACCTGCCAGACTGGAAAGTGTGAACACATTAACATCCTCCAGACAACAGTCCAGTTTAAACAGCAGGTGTAGCTGGGAGGAGGGGATGGGTTGGACAGTATCATCACTAGGTGGAGACACTGAGGCCACATCTGACAGCTGTGGCTCCAGGTCAGGAGGAACACAGATGAGGGACAGCAGACGAGACAGACACAGTGCACAAGTCTCCGAAAGCTCCACTTGAAGCCCTTTCAGTCTGGACTCCACGCACAAACTCTGAGAATGGCTACTCGACTCCATCTGGGGTCTGTTGAAACTGCCCTGGAGGGATGAGATCAAAAGTACTTGAACGTTAGCAATAGAGTATGCAGTAAATCCTCTGACTAACAAACTTACTAAACATTAAAACTCATTTCAACTGGAAACAGCATGTTCTGAGTTAACATTCTGATCTAATTTGTGGTGGTAAATACTGGGGGATCCAGAGATTCTATCTATTGCAAAAGTCATGCAAAGACAAGAATTACTGTCTTTTTCAGTTCTCCCGACACCTCTTTCTCGTTCATTTTCAAGTTTCTTGCTTCCCTCTGTTGCTGAAATACTGGACATTATTAGAAATTTGAAACCAACTACTTGTCAACTTGACCCTCTTCCTACTGTCTTAGTAAAAGTCTGCTTACCCTCTCTCTCTTCCCAAATAACTACCATTATAACATTCCTCTCTCAATAACTCATACTTAAGAATCCTGGTGCAGACCCATACAATCTCCACAACTTCTGTCCTATTTCTAACCTACCTTTTCTTTCTAAAATCCTTGAAAAAACATTTGCATATCAGGTCCATGCACACATGTCTGACAATAACCTCTATGAACAATCCCAATCTGGTTTCCCAGCTCTACATGTCCACCAAACCTACCACATCTCTCCCACTAACCTCCCTCTCTGACTGCCAAACGTCAATCAAATCCTGGGTCTACCGCAACTTCCTCAAACTTAACAGTGACAAAACTGAGGTTCTCCTCATTGACAACAAATCCACTTTGACTAAATTTGACAGTTTTTCTCTTACCATTGACAACTCCACAGTTTCTCCCTCCCCTCAACTCAAGAGTCAAGAGCATACTTTCATTTCAAGTTCACATTTATAATGTCACTCGGTCTGCATACTTCCATCTACGTAACATTAATTGCTTCCAACTGTCTCTCTCACCCACTACGACAGCCATTGATTATTGTAATACACTTCTCGTTGGTCTTCCTCTCAAATCCATAAATAGACCTCAACTGGTTCAGAACTCGGCTGCCTGTATCATCACCAGAACCCCTTCTATTAATCATATTACTCCTGTCCTTCAGCAGTTTTATTGGCTCCCAGTTAAATACCGCATTGATTTCAGGAATCTGCTTCTGACCTTCAAGGTCATTCATAAAGTGAAAACACATCTTTTTAAACTGGCATATCCCAGATGATCAATCTTTCTCAATCTTTGTTTCCAGTTGTTTTGTACCCTGATTTTATGCACTGCAATTATAGTTAATTTTATCGATTTATTGCTGTACTGTTTTATTATGTTTTATGAGGTGACCTTGAGTGGTCAGAAAGGTGCCTATAAATAAAATGTATTATTATTATTATAATCATTAAAAAAGGCAAAAAAGACACTTTGTGGAAGGATATTAATATGAAGTATTCAAGAAAATGAATCTTAAACATTATTATACATACAATAAAACAAGTTTCTAAATGCTCCTTAATAATTTTTCCTCCTACCTGAAGACTGAGTGAGTCTAAAATTAGTGCTTCTCCCCACACATGTTTACCAGGAGGGTGGGGTGCTTGTTGGATATGAGACCCCTGACCCACTCTCCACCAGAAGTTGTCAAGGGACAGCGCAGCACGCTGGTGCACATTCTGGGACTCTGGGCTCTCTGTGTCAACTTTATAGTCAAGAAGATGCTGCAGTTCTACAAATACAGGAAGCACAAGTCATCATGAAACGTTATTTTGAGGAAATACAACATTGTGATTGAAGTTGTTCTCCAAAAGAAAAAAGTACTAAAAGACAAAGTGGAAAGGTGTACAAGTTAATGTGTAATGTTTAAAGGGCACTCTAAGAAAAGACCTTATCTAATCTTGTTTGGCATGCTTGAAAAAGGTTGACCAGAAAAACTTAGATTTACCAAAGGAAAACTTGTTGTAACAAAAATAAAAGACTTGCGCATGATGTAAAATAACATTAAGTGTTGTTGCTTACCACAGGGTGTTGAGGTTACACTGTAACGCAACAACACCCTCATTTTGCTACGTAGCAATAACATCATATGACATTCACCTGCCTTTCTGTGTGTGTGTGTGTATGTGTGTCTGTGTGTGTGTACACGTGTGCAGTATGTGAAAGATCTGCAGTACCTGCGCTGGCAGAGAGGAAGCCTAGAGCAAAAGGTGTTGTGTCTCCCAGCTGAACAGACACATTAACGTTTGACACAGTGGAGGTGATCATCACGGGAGCATCAAAGTGAGGGAGGCGTCTGAGGAAAAGGAGGGTGGGCAAATAATCTAATGGACTACACAATACAATAACGTCATGGAAAAACACAACACGGAATGAGTGATGCGCAAACACAGACACGCAGAAAGAGAAGACAGTAAAAGGTATTAGATTATTATTTACACTGCAGTGGGAGATTTTAAGACAAGTGATGACTTCACAGAGTGAACACACATCCAAGCATTTCAGTAAACTTTTAAAGATGTAATAAACACACATCAATCCAAACTTTCAAATTTTCCTATTGCAACATACCTTTTTCTATGTGCTGCCTTCCTGTGGATTAGCTGTTCCCATGGAAATAGGTTTAGCCAATGGGAAAACTCCTGGTGACGGTAGTGGATAATGCAAGTGTTGACTGTGAATGACCCTGAGATGTCAACTGATGTAACCTCCATGTAGAAAAACACAAGAGTCAAAGTCAAAATAATGTCAAATATGATTCATAGATTTAAGAAACTCTTGACGTGACCATCAAGCTTCTTCCTCACCTGCAGGGCTGTCTTGAGAGTGTTCACACAAAGGATCCGTTGCCTGCTTTGTGAGAGGAGTAGTCCATCTGTCAATATATTTTAAAAAAAGAAAAGAAACAAAAACATGTTATTCATAACTTTTTTCTGTCATCCAAATCTCTCTGTATTGCGTCTGGCACCCAGCTGTCCACTTACCCTCTAGAAGGAGCTCCAGGCTGCTCTGGGGAAAGCTCAGCCCAGGAGTGAAGCTTTTAAGAGGAAGCTGCTCACTGTCCCGTCCGTAGCAGACTTTTAAAGATTTCAGAGTCCAGTTGAGGTGTCTGTACAGACAGGAAAAAAAGAGTCATAGAATATTTAAAACAATAAGTAATTCAACAGGGAATTAAATTAAGCTAAACAACAATTATATGCAACTGTTGGTAAAATGAGGACTCACTTTTTCTGGCTGTGCATGGACAGGGTTACATTTGTATTATCAAATTCCACATTGACCTTGTGGGGAATCAGCTGATGAAACTGTTCCACAGTCTCAGTCTGGATGAAATCAATGGTTTCACACTCTGAAAGGAAACAGAATTAAATCACAATATTATGTACGGTATTATCAAAAGTATAAAGACCAATTCTCATTGATTTAATAAACATTTTTTTGACATTGGCCATATGCCATCTCACATTAGCCAATGGCAACTAGCAGTATTCCGCAATGTGCATCCTGTCTAGGACTGCTCTATAGCAAATTATATAGAGAGAATACTATAGTATTCCATTTAACTTTTTAGCTGCCTTTACAGGCTGGTTATGAATGTCACATGAATTGTGCCTATAAATGCACCTGGAGAATTATGGTCAAAAGTTAAAACACTAAAAGCATCGTTTTCATGCTTTGTTTTTTAATGATGTAAAAATCTGTTTTGCAAGGAAATGCATGGAGTGAGCTAATGTGTCATTTCCTCTTTTTCCTCTTCTGGCTGTTAGTGTGTATTTATATAGGCAAAACTGCCAACCTTAACAATGTCTGTGCTACTGGTGTTTTAGTTTTAACAATATATGTTACTTTCATTTCTTATTCAGTGAAAAATTATCCAGAAGGCCAGCAGATATATAAAGAAATAATGAAAAGACTGCAAGAACATTTTGCTTTTTAAACAATTGTATTGTAACTTATGCAGTATTTGAATGTAAAGTTAAACTTTCTATATTTATCATTAAATATGTGGACATTTCAAGCACCTACAGAGATGAATAAAGTACTATGACATGACCTTGTCCTCATTTTCTTGCTGGTTAGCAGATCAGCTAAAAATAGTACAGGCAATGACAGACAATCCAGGCATTTTAGAATATGAGTACATGTACATGTTATGCTTTATATTATAAAGCATATATTATAAATCTTTATTAGGCGTTTCATGAAATGTGCTGCTGTTTTGACTCATAGTTGTCTTTGTAAATTTACAACAACAAAGCCTGATGTACTCTATTGTTCATCTCAGCAAGGTGGAATTGATTAATACAACGATCGTTTTGACATTTCAGAGCTTACACTTTGGGTTTGCTCACCAGAGGTATCGTGAACGCTCTCTTTAAGGGACGGGGGCAGCAGGAGTTGGCTCAGAAACAGCCCCTCATGCAGCTCTGCTATGAGAGTCCTCACACTCAGGGACAGACAGCCTGGTTTCATCTCTGGTAGGCTCACATATCCAGATAGCAGCAGGCTCAGGGCCACTTCAGCCAAACATATATCCTACAAAGAAAAGCACACTACTCACACACATTCAATCACACGTTTCTATTTCAGGGAAAATAGAAGAACTTACCAATTGACTGCTTTTAAGCACTTTACTGCTTAGCTGCCCGACTGAGAAGTCCCACGCCAGCCTGTAACGAAAGTAAAAAAAATGATAACCATGTGGCATGATTCTTGGTTGGGATTTTCTTTCTTTTCTATTAAATTTAATAGCTAAATCAGATGGCAGACAGAAAAAATAAAAGGCAAAACGTGAACAGTTCAGTTACCTTTTACTCTGGTGGTCAAGTAACAAGGTGATGCCTGTAATGGTCATATGCCATAGAGACTCTGACAGTGCTATGTTCAGCACCATCACATTGATGGAGCTGATGTGGAAGGACAGCAGCTGAAAACACAAGACAGGAAATGAGATATTGTCTTCAAAATCAAGTTGGCAAAAGACTGACCTAGAGTGAGGCACCATACTTGTGATAGAAGACGTAGTGTTGTGGGGCTAACCGACATCTTCCCAGACTTTTTCCCATGGCTCTTCTTCACCAAAGGTGTGAGTGGTGCTTGCAAGTCAAACCTAACTCTGGTTTCACCAACACACAATGCCAGGTATCTCCTGAAATACAAACACACAGTAGGAGTTTCAAAAAACAAAATTAAGCATTTTCATAAGGGTTTAGCAACTATAACTGAATTGCTGAGTGACTTAATCTAAAACTATCAGTTGGTAAAAAAATAAAAAGGTAACAACTTACGGCAAATCCTTGTTTAGAAGTTTACTTGAAATCCATATTCTGTCAATTTCCTGTCATAAAGAAAGCCACTGTTATGTACAATTATTATCATTATTGATTAATCATTTTAGTTGTTCGGTCCATAAAATGTCAGATTGTCAATCTGTAAAAAATGTTGATCAGTGTTTCCCAAAGCCCAAGATGACATTCTCAAATGTCTTGTTTTGTCGACAACCCAAAGATATTCAGTTTACTGTCATAGAAGACTAAGGAAACCAGAACATATTCACATTTAAGAAGCTAAAATCAGAGAATGATAGAGAATTTAGACATTAATTAATTTACTTAAATGATTAATCGTTTATCAAAATAATTGGCAATTCATTTAATAATCGTTGCAGCTCTACTGTTATGGTGTAATAAGTCAATTCAGTACCCTTGATGTAATTAGGGATAGTGGACAAACGACATAAAATGTGTTGTGGCTAAGCCAAACGTACCCATGATATGGGGGCAGCCACACTGAATGAGCTCACTAAATAAATGTCATGTAAACACAGTGTGTCTTACCAGGGTGTGCTGGGGGTGAAACTGGATACTAACTCCTTGGACAGAAAACAGCCCTACTGATTTGATCTTTAGATCGGCATTCAGTGCAGTCTGGAATAAGCGCACAGCCAGGGTGCATATGAGCCACCTAGGAGCAAAAGAAAAACAGACCTTTTATGTAAAATCAAGGACAAGAAACATTTTGGTTAAATCTTGTCAGCAGTGTTAGATTAAACTAAATCAGTGTTGCCTATAGAGTATCATTAGCAATTACAGATACACTGCAGAAACTAACACGTCTTACCTGAAAATGACACATAACAACACAATCCCAAGCAGAAGAATTAGAAGGAAGGATATCAGCAAAACAGACATTGTGTCCCAAGTTGTTCACACCCTGATCTTGGACATGGGTCTGGCTGCTCCACTATCACAGCCACTGTCAAAGAGGAAGAGATGCACTTCAGCTTAACACACCTTACATTCAGATGCTTAATTACAGCTAGGTGCTAGCTAATCAATAACTTGCCTAACACTGTCCCGAGAGCGAATACAAAATTACCTCTGCAAATCCATATACGTTAGTTGAGTGTAGTTCAGCTAAAGGTAACAGCTCGCTTCAGAGGGCTAACATTGCTAATTAACTACTGTGTAGTTACAGCACCTAGCTAAAGTTTATCCCTCGACAGTGTGTAAAACAGTTAACGTTACCTAAACTCAGTCCTCGTTCACCACGCACCATTGGCAAAACAGCGACTCATTGCCAAGGAGTAGGAGCGTTAGCGCAAACTAACCAAACATGAAATAGTTAAAGATATTTGCCGTCGCGTCACCTAAACATCAGTAGCAAATCTGTGCTACCATTGTAGCAAGCTAACGCTACGGCTAAATTAGCATAGCTATAAAACTGGTACCACACAACTTAGCATTATTTTAGGTAACTAAGTTAGTGTTGCGTTAGATGTCTCAGTTAGATAGAAGCTTAACGTTACTTACCCTGACATGTTCAAAGTATTGGGTTTGTGTTTCACACCATGATACTGAAAAAAGCAGTTTCATTGACCAGTTAACTCTGCTCAGACAGAGTAAACACTCTGTTCTGGTCCGCCCCACTCAGCTGGCAGCTCATTTGACTTGCAGCCGAGAACTGTGACTAGTGGCTGAAAACCACCACCAATACTGTTACAGCAAATATTAACTTTTAACTATGTAGTCAGACATTAAGCGTAAGTCCTACATAGGTGAAACACGGAAAACACACATACAGTGGTAATCAAACTATTTTATGAAGGTGAAAAGATACATTTGTGATACATTTTTTGTAGTGACATGTAATTTTATTAATGGTAAGATTCATTGCAACTCAACCTCATGATTAAACATGCATTTGACAGCATACTTCAATGGTTGATGCCAATGCTAGATTTCCAAACCATTGCCCTAAAGGGGCCCAATCCCTTAAAAGCTCCAGGTACATTGCATGTAATTGACTTTTGGTCATTTGATTAGCTGCAAATTTATGGAATTTGCACTACTATAACAACATCAACAATAAGGCAGGCCCTGCAATATTACATCATGCTGTGGCCCTGTGTCTACAATTAAGACCTTTTATTGTTGTTTATGTTATGCATGCTTGATACATCTTTCTAAGTTGTTTTTAATCAAAATAGCAACTCACCTGACACAGAAATCTTGCAGCCAGGTAGTATTACTTCAATAATTCAAATAACTAATTTGGTCAATCACAATGCACAGAACGTTGTTGATGGAAGGTAAACAGGAGACAAACATTTTCCCCCTGGCCATGTTCACATCTTTCATATTTTTCAAATAAAACTTTTTGCCCGCTTCTCTGCCTTACTGATAGGAACAATATTTATTGGGAAAATGTCCATCAAAATAAACAAGTGGTCCTTTTACAAAGTGCTGTCAATGAAACTGTCCCTTGTGGCAAGCTTTCAGGGAAAATAAATCTCATACTGCCAGCCTTAGGATAATTGAGCTGTCATTACAAGAAGATCTACACTAAAGGTGCCTTGTACAGCAACTCGTCATATTAACTGGTAAGAAATTGATGATGGTGCACAATTTTTCAGGCAAGCTCCTTCATCTCATGCTGCAGCTTTCTGTCTGTTGTGTTTGGCAAACCACTCGTCACTTTTATCTTCGGCCATAGCCTAAAAAAAGCAAGTTTGAAAGCATAAAGAGGACAGGCACAGTAAATATTCAACACATGTTGCATATTTAATATAAAGAGGAAATACTGGAGCAACACCAACCTTATCAAGCAATTCATTTCCTTTGGGGTCCACCATGGACAGTTGCCTAAAAGCCTCATCTCCCACAAAGCAAATCTCATGACTATCCTACAACAAATATTGTCCAGTTAAATTGTTTTGTAATGGAGGCAAACTTCAATTAATTAAAACATTATGTTGGTAATGTTCTCTTACTGGGTCGGCCAAGATAACCACTTCTACTGTGGCTTTTCCAGGAGTGTCCAGGCTGACTAACGGAGTGAGAATTTTCTGATTCTCCTTTTTCATCAAGGCTTCGAGGTCAGGCAGCTGGGGAATGTAATAAAATATTGATGATTAAAATAATCATCTATATAATATATAATATTAGAAATATATAGAAATAATATTTTACTTGCTCCCGCGGGCATGAAAATGCTATTCTACCAAATGCTGTTCCATGATCTATTGTTCCACCAATATCGTGAAGCTCCAGTTTACACTGCATAAAGATAAACAAATTTATGAAAATTCAGTGAAAACATTCAGACTAAAATACATGTCTGACTTATAAACACAAAATACAGATGATTTATTTGCTACTTGACTCACTTGATTGTCTGCAAATCCCATCAGCACTGTTTTCTTTTCCTCATTCTTTTCCATCACCTTCATTCCCAAGAGTGTCGTCCAGTAGTGGATCGATCTCTGGAGGTCTGATACTCCCAGACAAACCTTCTGTACTGGGTCTGGGAACAAATAATCAAAAGGTTACAGGTGATCAATCACAGAAGTAACAACAGTATGACATGCTTGAACACCTGCAATGATCAAACAGAAAACTTAAGGTGAATGCAAGTAGTGCAATATTTCATGTGAGTTGTTGTCATCCATACTGCGAAGGGTTAAAGAAAAAGCCATGACATGTTTATTTCAGAAAGGTTTTTGTTCACTTAATGCCTTTATAGCTGCAGATTATAATTATTTTCCCCCATACATTATTATTATTTATGGATTGATCAATAAATAATTTACTTAATAAAATACACAATCTATTGGCACATGATTACTCCGTCTAATCAATACAATTGAATTAAGTGACAATTACTATAAATAAATATAGAACGCTTTGCAATTGTGAAGCTGTAACCAACTAATATTTGGTATTTTTGCTTGATACATGTGAAAAAAATAACTAGAATTATTAAATCCTTTTAAAAACTGGACCAGAGTGGACACCCATGACACTCACCACTGGGAGGCTGCTCTTTATCCACAAGGTAAAAAGGATACCCTCCTGGAGCCTGGGTCAGATACAGAGCCTCTCCTACCTCAGTGAGAGGCCATCCCAGATGTTTAGCATTGCTTACAGCTTTGCTGGATTGCAGAGTGAGCCCCTGAAGTGAAAACATTATATGAAAAGATCCCTTTAGATTAAGGCTGCTATACCCTAAAATGTTGTTGTCCTCTGTAACTTTTTCAAATGCACTCTCACCCACCAAGAAGTCATTGCCAAGTTGATACTCTCCCACCCCATAATTGTATGTCAGTTCAGCAACAAAATGGTCATCTTCTGGACCAAAGCCAACCATTGTCTTGCTCCATTTTCCATCGTAGGGGCTGTATCGATACAGATGATGGCATTGGTCAGAATTAAGATATAAACACCACTGTGTAATTTTTTTATACAGCTTTGTGAGTACAAAGTTCAGTTAGTTTAAGATATCTACCCATTACACGTTGCTTTGCAGCCTTCCTCAAACTCTTCATGTCGTAAAATCTAAAATGGACAAGAAGACATGAGAAAATGAGCATTCAGCAGGAATACACATTTATTAAAACGGTTTCACTTATGACAGGGGACGAATCATCTAATGTTAGCTGCGTAACGTTGTGCAGCACTATGGCTGAGATTAGCCGATTATCAACAAAAGTTAATCAATGGCTTCAGTCACATCTGGCCATTAAATGAAGCCCAGACAAGTACCTTCATGCCAAGAACATCTCGGTAAAACGTGGCTGTTTTGGCCCTGTCACCAACTTTGAAAACAAAATGCAGTGCTCTTCTCAAAGCCATATTACTTGTCAGATGCTGTGGTGGGAACGATTACGCTTCCTTGATGATCGACTTTTCTGTCTTCCTTTTGGTGGAAAGTAAATACAAATGAACAAACAGCAGGCATTTACTAATGAAAATACATTTCGCTGATATTATTTCACCTTTTGTTACTAAATTTACATTATCATATAATTTTGGAGAAGCGCAACGACTTTAAGCAAAATAAAAAGTAGTAGAACTATGTCTGCCACCCCTAGCTGTTCAGGTTAATGGTATCACCCAACATAGCGCATTCTCTCGCGAGGTTACAGTTGAGCTGCAACTTTTGGATTTTTGACTTAAAGTAGAAAAGTAAAAAAGAAAAGATTGTAATTAGTTAGTTAACATATTCAGCGCAGGACATCCCACACAACTAATTATTTTTTATTAACTTTACCCAATAGGCTAGATCAATTTTAGATACGTAGATGTAGTATGACCTACACTACAACTGGTGGCGGTGTAACTCTGGTGTAACTATAGTAACGTTACACCAGCCTGCTAAACAAGAGAAGAAGAAACTGGGCAAGCATGGCAGCGTACATGAGAAGCGTGATATGTCTTGTTTCCATTGAGCGAAATGTTTTTCTAACAAGGGGAAACAGCAATGTTGTGGAATCTAAACGGTATGTACGCGGACTGCGGAGGAAGCCTGTCAGAGTGCTGTTTCCAGAAAACGAGACGGATAAAGTCCTCAAGCCAACGCCACAGTCTCTGTCAGTAGGGCCAAACTTCAAAAGGGAGACGGAGGCAAAAGCCCCATCTACAAATACGCATCTTGAAGAGAATGACTTTGTCAAGACGAGGAGCAATGTGCAGTCAACTCTAAAACATGCTCACGTTACTGGTACAAAGGATCAGATTGATGGACTGCGCTTCGAGAGGGCTTTACCTGGAGATAAAAGACTGGCGTAGGTGTCACAGTATGAGGCTGGATGGATTATTCCTATGACTGTCACAGATCACAGAAACCTGCCATTTAAAGAAAAGAAAGTCCATTATGGCTGGCAGGTTGTTGATTCCAAATACCATTTTGGTTATGACCAAAATGTGTCCACAGATAATTGAAAACTGCAAGTCATAAAATGTCAGATCTGATCACATTGTGCCAGATTTAAACCAAAATTGTGGACAAAATTTTAGACTATTCAGGCAAAGTTCTTGAAAGGTTACTACTTTATAAACAAGATTTTAAAGTAAGTTTAATGTACTATGGTAAATTAAGTGTTTATATTCCTCAAAGCAAGGTATCAAAATTTTTTGTTTTTTTTAAATTTGTACCAAAACCCCTATGTCCTTTTTGCAATAATAAGTACGTTTTGCTGATAAATACGTCCATGCTTTAACTTAAGGGAAGTTCTGAATGCAGGACTTTAACTTTGAGGACTTTTTTATTGTGGTAATGCTTTCATTTGAATAAATCAGAATACTGTTGCTATCCTGTAATTCACATTTCCAGTATTGTTATCATAATTATATATTAATGTTCTAACTGTTTTCCATCTATACCTCTCCATCTCCCTTCATCTGTCCTTCAGGCGGTTAGTGAGTGTTGCTCGTTCCAGGACGTTTCGGGAGCACCAGGGTAAAATCCTCCTGGAGGGCAGGCGTTTGATCTGTGATGCCCTGGATGCAGGAGCAAACCCACAGATGGTGTTCTTCAGTACAGTGGATCGGCTCCGAGAGCTGCCCTTAAACAAGCTGAAAAGGGCCACACTAGTCAAAGTCAAGTTTGAGGACATCAAGATCTGGTCTGACCTTGTGGCTCCACAAGGGGTGATCGGTGAGGGGCACTTAATTTGATTTGGTTCATTATGAAGCACAAATTCTCTGAGTTGTTCCTGACTTCGACCTCTTCTTCTGCAGCCATATTTTCTCGCCCTGACCCGTCAAGGTTGAACTTTGCAAACAGGGGTCATTCAGTGCCCTTGTCCCTTATATGCGACAATATCCGAGACCCTGGCAACCTTGGGACTATGTTGCGATGTGCTGCTGCTGCTGGCTGTAATGATGTACTGCTCACCAAAGGTATGCTCATGTTATCAATTAAAGATGTGAAAAAGTGAACTCCACTCCTTGATAGCGGCATTGCGTTGCTGCTTGTTGTTATTCAAATCTGTTTATTTTTTCCACTTACAGGTTGTGTTGATGCTTGGGAGCCTAAAGTTCTGCGTGCAGCAATGGGCGCCCATTTCCGCCTTCCCATCTATCCAAGCTTGGGCTGGGATGATATCAAAAATCATCTCCCTAAACCTGTGACTGTCCATGTGGCTGACAGCAGCTGTGGTGCTGACAGAAGTAGAGAAACGGAGGACTCACAAGTTAATGTGTCTCACAAACCCTCCAAAGCAGGAGACTATGGCTGGGTCAGCACAAGGCCTAATCACAACAACATGCACTACGAGGAACATGATTCTGACTCTGGCTCAGATAGTGAATATGAGGGACTTGAACTTCCCAGAGTGGACATAAAGCTGTACCATGACAGCTGGGCTCGGAGTGCCACTGCTCTTGTGATAGGTGGAGAGACACAGGGCCTAAGTCTAGAAGCCGTCCAGTTGGCTGAGGAAACTGCCGGTCACAGGCTCTTTATTCCGGTCGTTCCTGATGTGGACAGCTTGAATTCAGCCATGGCAGCCAGTATCCTTTTGTTTGAGGGCAGGAAGCAACTGTTAAAACTAAAGCAGATACCAGGCAGATAATGTAAAGCTGAGCAGCAGTTCATGATGTTCGCTCTAAATAACTATGTAATTATGAGACTTGTGTACATCATTCCTTGTTACTGCAGACCGAACAGAATAATTAAATTATTTCCATCCTGCATCTTGTTCTGCTAACAATAAAACAGTGTATTTCAATTAGGGGAATTATTTTTTTCAATTACTTCTCTGATTATCTTGATTAAGGGTCTTGTCTACAAGATGTCAGAAAATAGTAAAGAAACTGGTCATTAGAATTTCCCAGAGCCAAGTGATCTTCAAGTTTCTTGTTTTATCCAATCAGCCCAAAACCAGAAGATTTTCAGTGATCTGCCAAAGATGACAATTTAGAGCAGCAAACAAACACATTTGTGTTACTTTCTGCCATGATATAATAAAGGTCTGATTCAGAGACACTGTATCTTACCTTTTAACAAAAATAAAAAGCACATTACCCTCGCTTTTTTTTTTTATCTATCCTTCCCTTCTAATAATATTCATAGAGTCTATAAGAGCCTTAAATAGATGCCCACACTTGATGCATGTTTATTCTAGAAAGAACTCACTGTGACAGTCATGTCGGTCCTTTACTCTGTATCTGCTGCCACATAGTCTATGCAAATATGCAGAACTCACTACACTTCCATCCCACCTGGAGTCAATCTGCATACTGTCTCCCATGATAAATGCAACATTTGCCTTGTGTTTATTTGAGCCCATGAGTCTTACTTAAAACTTCTAAAAAAAACCCCAAAAACTGGTGAGTCATTTCATTGTGTATATTTTACATATCCAAGGGCGAACTATTGGTAGAACTTAAAAGGGACAAAACTTTGTGCTTGCCAGTGAATTTTTAATGGGTGTGAGAAGTCATGACTGAAGTAACAGAATACAGGGAATTATACATTCAACACTTTTCAAATGCCATTTGTGCCTTCAGAAATAACCTGGCCTTGTCATTAAATGACCTTCACAGAAAGTCCTCTTAATGACTTTGAGATGAGAACCACCATTAACAACAGGCAAGAGATGACTTTCATTCACATTATAACACACGCACACGCACAAGAGACAGGGGGGTTTAAAACAACAGTCATTGGTCTGTTACAAGCAGGTATAATGTGAACTGTACTCTATGTGCACCTGTCAAACTGTTTTTTTCTTTAAATATGGCCATAAAGGCTTACGGCTACATCCAACTGAGGTTTAACACATTTGCACTACTTGTGAATTACAACTGTAAAAATGAATTTTATTCTTTCTCACCATCATTCACAAACCAAAAGTAATAAGGATCTTGCAGACAAAACAGAAGCCAAAGAATCAGCTGAATAAGTAGGTCCACTGGGTAATTCTCTGGTTTTCTCTAGACTTCAGAAAAGCTATTGGGTGGGAGAAAAATACAAATACATTTCTTGAAGCAATAAAAGAACCAACAGAATCTCCATATATATTACTGTAGGGACTATCATCAATGCAAGGCACCACAGGAGAAAGGACTCCATGAAAAGAGGAACATGTCTAAAAAAATGTTAAAATGTCAGTAAAAAGTGAGACATCTCTCGAAGAGTCTGACAAAGTCAGGGGGGAGGTGGGACAGATAGTGGAAGGCTGGGAAGGGTGAGGGGCATATCAACAGGTCAGGGTTCAATGATGAAGCGAGTCCCATATAGTATGTCCAATTTATATTTGGACTACCTCTTCAGATGGGCTCTGGTTTGAGCTTGTCAGCGAGGAAGTCACTGACAAATTGATCCACTACAGCTGGTGTGATCTCCTCTACGTCACGCACATACTTGGCACGGGCCGACATGTCCAGGATAGTGAGCAGAGGCGCCGCTTCTGGGAGGTTAGTGTAGTCCCGCAGGGAGTCAGTCATGTCATCCTGGGGTGAAAAAGAAGTAGTACAGTGGTTAAGGTGATATTACATGATGCTACAGTGGTACATTCCTCACGTGTGTGAATAAGTTACTGTACGGGCCTACTGGGAACAGACCCAAACCAGAGCCTCTGTTTCAACTGACTTACTTACATGTCTTGATGGAAAGTCAAAGAGCTCAGTCAAAAGAGATGTCTTAATCACAATTTTTTGTTTTTGCTCACAACATTTTTATCTGCCAATAAAAACAGCAAAATTAGTAAAACAATTACATTGTGGGAGGTTTTAATGCAAGATTTCCTCTGTTGAACATGGTGTGCCATGTGACTTTACCTGTCTACACTAAACATGTGACTACTTGTCCATACTGATCATGTGAATCATGTGACTACTTGCCATATATAAAGAAATGGCCCAAAGGCAACCATTTTGGTATTTGCCCTGAAGAAGGCCTACATGGCTGAAACACGCAGGCAAGTGTTCAACTGTTAGTATGACTAAAGAGCCATGAGATATGAAAAGCTTTTTAAATCATTACCCTGAAATGCCTCAGATTTCTTCAACATTTTTAAACTAGTGGGATCCCCAAACTCAAGAGCACCAGAGAGACATCTTTTTCACAACCGGCCAGCACTTCATCCAGACTGTTTTGGGACTAGACATAGCTTTGTTTAAAAAAGGGGTTGCAAATTTAATAAAAGGATTTTTTTCATCTACAGCATGAACAAACTACTGAAACTTGAAGTGTAGCAATGACATTGAAAAAGACAACCGGACCGTGAGCGTCACAGCGCTGTTCATGGCACGGGGGTTACTTGCTGGCCCTCGTCTCAAAATCCCTCCATGGCATTTGAATTACTTTGACAAACATTAGATACGTTCCAGGAAAAAAAGACACTCTAAATTATACATTTCTCTGCTGCACATCCGTTCAGACTGGCTGTTGGCGAATGAAATTAGGACAGCATCCATTACTTGAACTACACCACATTAAGATTACGGCATAAAATTTAGAACTGCCTGGCACAATCTTTATTAATGCACACTTCTTGAAAGAGAATATGAAACTCTCCTTTCTCCCGTCTTCCTGCAGAAAGCCTGCCCAGAGACACCAGAGAGCTGCTGCTTAGTCACGCATCCTGCTCTGTTGAAAGACAGGAAGCAACCAGGTGGGGTCATCCCTCCCTGTATTTTGTTCCTTTATTTATTTATTTTTTTTTTTAAAAAGCTCACTCAATCTTAACACAGAGCATTTGAATAGCACGTGTGGGCAGGAGAGAGATCAGTGCAGTGTGAATGATGAAAATAGATTGCTGCTGGGTTTGGTGGAGAGTCCAGTTTTATTTCTTGGCAGTTATTTTGAAAGGACTTCAACCATGTTCTGCCTGAGGCTTGATGTCACCTTTCACTCTTTAACAAATAAGGATTACAACCCCTGTAGCCCCATGTAACAGAATCGAATCATGAGCAGGCAGGCAGCAACTTTCAAACAAACTCGAAAGGGCCATTAATTATTGAGACTGAATAAGAAATCACACCCTTTCAGCTTCAGTTCCAGCCGGCAGTGCTTTTAGAATTGGCATTCCTTCCTTGACAGAGATCCATTATTCTAGTCATATCTTCTCTAAGTGAAATGGATTTCATGTGCTATGCTTTTTAAGGTCACACAGTTCACTTATTAGATGTGCACAGCTAATATCATTTGAGACATTCTCTTTTCCTCATGACATCATGACCTGATTTCCCCTCAGCTTACTTTGCTGGCGCAGAGGGAGACTCGCAAAGATTAAAGATCAGTTTCATATGGAAAAGATTATGTTGGAAATGTAGAACTAACAAGAAAGGGCCAGAGGGTGGCACTGCAACAAAGAGTTGGACTCCTCACAGAGGCAGCGCCTGTGATGTTAATACTGTTACTGATATATGTGCCAATGTGAGTTTTGTCATAACACAGTCAAAGATAAAGCGAGTTTGGATGGATTTCCTGCTACACACAACGCTCAAGCATTCCCTCCTTTCAGGCCTCTTTGTTGTGTCACCCCTGTTATCAGCAAATCCGCAGCTATTCTTTCTAAATGGATCAAACCACACAATCAGCTCAGACTTCTCATTGAATAGCTTGGCTACACTGCTACCTAAAAAGGATAAGTATGCCAAGATGAAGTCTGTGACCTCTACTTTGCAAAACTGCAAACAGATGGAACAGATGAGTTGCAGTGTGGTATTTTGTTGTAGGCAGCTAACATCCTCTGAATGGAGCCCATTTTATTATGCTGCAAATCACCATACATTGACCACTTAATACTCACAGATGTAAGCTGTCACTAAGGACAATGTTGTTAAAAGTGAAATACTGCTTGATTCTCCTACTACAAATAAAAGCTTTGTCTTCCATGCTCTCTTGTAGCCGTAGCAAGCATAGAATATACATCATCTGGACATACAGTGTAAAGACACCACAAAGAGACGAATTCCACAATCTGTCACCATGGCCTGTCCACCCTCCGATATGAGAAGATGTAATCTCTGCGTCAGTCTTCGCCCCCGAAGGAAGTCGTTCTTCTTTTGTTTGGCTTCTCTGCTTGTGTAAACTGCTTCTCGTGAGGTGCAGCCATCCCAACGGCCCCCCGCCCTCGAGCTCAGCTCAGAACAAAAAAGACAAAAAAAGGGCCTCTCTGCTATAGCTTGCACTCGCAGCTGTGATAAGGCTCAGCGTGTGTTTACCGTGTGGAACCTGCTGGGCCATGTCAGGCTTATTCTTATTATTGATGCACTGTGGCATTTCACAGACGATGACCATCTGATAAGGCCTGAACCAAGGATGATAACAAGCCTCACCACTGGCCTCTGAGACGGGGCTGCGTCCATCTTACTGGCCAGCTTTGATGTCTTGAGGAAAAGTCATCATTGTGAAATTTGTGAAATTTCTCAACAGCAATTGCACATCAGTTTAACATCTTTGGTTGATATGAGCAAATGTGGGATAAAAAGGCAGTAGATTTAAACAACTAGAACATCTCTTCAGTTGTATGAGGTACAAAATGTTCTGCTTAAGTGATAAAAACACAAATTCTTCATGTGACCCTACACCTGGTGCTCATTCTCAAATTTTGAAGCTATGTGAAGAAACAAGAAACTTTCAATGTGTTTATAATTACACAGTAATAAAAGCCTACATGCCATGCTTGTGGCTCTGTGTGGCTGTATTAGCATGTTAGCATCACAATAAAAATGCTAACATGCATTCACCATCTTAGTTTAGCATGTTTGCATGCTAATCGCTAATTAGGTCTGAACACATTTGTTTTCAGGTATTTGAGTTTAAGTTTTGACCTGAAGTTGACTCTAAACAATATGTTTCTGGATCACCAAGTTATTACAATTTATCTAGAGGGGGCCATATTTCATGCTAATGCATTTAATAGCTAGCATTTCACTCACAACCACAAATGTGAATAGAGCTGGAACTTACAATGTTATTTGATTAAATGTTTAGTGCATAAAACATCAGAAAACAATAAAAGTTAATATGATAATAATTCATATAAAAATAGATCTTAGAAGAAGAATCTTAGAAGCCAAGCTGACATGATCAAATGTCTTGTTTTGTTGGACCAATGGTTCCAAATCTCAAAATACTCAAATTAGACCAATGAAAGACAAAGAAAAGCTGCAATGTGAATCTCATATTAGCGCTACAGAAAAATTCAGGGGATCAGTGGGCGTCATCCTAGCATGACTGAAATATAATATTTGTTGAGCTTTACATACAAAATCAAGCAGAACAAAGAGGCAACAGTCACTGCTGCTTGCCACAAAAATCTGTTAAATTCTTATGTGACTGGATAATAGTTCATTTTGCAGCTAGTTCACAGCAAAGAACAAAAGATCTTTCATTCTCTGTTATATAAATCAGTATACTACTGGTGAATTTTTCTTTTCAGTAGAGCAAGAAGATCCTGTGTCATTCTGCTTAGCATGGCCTCTCCCTGAGAGACAGCCAACATACTGCTGTCTCATGGACACCAAAAACCCAGCAGCTGGCCTGGCAAGGAGCGTGCAACTACCAAGGCTAACCTGGGCCAAGGTGCAGAAGTAGCCCAGAGACTGGAAGCCTACTCTCTGAATGTTTGAAACAGGAAGTGATATCTGACCATGAACCCAATCTGGAAATGAAACCTGGTGATTTCATAGCCGGTTGAGCAAGAGCCAGGAAATTATACCTGTGCTACATGGATGTTAAAATATCTGCCTTAGCATGTGTGCCACAAGGGACACAAAGTAAACTTAGACTGCAGCTATAACGCAAGATGCTTCTGAATCACTACAAGCACCAGTGCAACAATGCTTCTTTGTGTAAGGTAAAATAAATATTGGCATACAGACAATGAACACATATCCTGAGCTTTTCTTGTTCCCTGTACGTATATCAGTAACATTTCAAGGTTGACATCAGAGTGGCGTGGCCTTGGACAGACACACACAGGGTCAGACAGTTAGCACATGTGCAAGCCCCACGGCAGAAACCTGAGCCTGCCCTTGGTGTGTGCGACACCAGAAACCAGCGCAGTCCTCCCAGACTGCTGGGCAGAGAACAGGGAGGAAGGGGAACTTGAGGGCAAAGAGCAGGGGAACTGGGGAGAGGTAGCTAATCTGGTAATTATGTCTGCTGCTGGTGCTAACTCCACCAGCTCTGGAAAGGTCGAGACAGAACAACACAAGATAACAAGAGTTATGACAACTCCACGGTTCGTCCCACACAGGGAAGAAGTGGGAGGAGATAAAGGTGGAGGGATTATTTGGAGCGAGAGGAGAAAGTCTGCTGGCATGCTCTGGGTCTAACCATCATGATAAGGACACCCAGTTGAATTCTGGGTCATGGATAGGAGTGGCTTTTGCAGGTTCAAGAGGCTCAAAGAGAGGGGTCTCTAATGGTGTCATTTCAACAGTGGTGAAGGTGCAAGATAAAAACCAGGGACTTACAATAGGCTATGAGATTAGAGCCCGAGTGATAAATTGGCTTGGCCAGATATTGGCAGATTTTAGCCTATTACAGATATTGGTATCACTGTACTACATTTAGAATGATGAGAAATTACAAGATATAAGATATTTGTTGGAAAAAGTGTTTCCTTTACAAGGTTTGTTTATAATTTTGACTATAAAGTGTCCCACTCTCCCACCAGTTCTACATCTTTTAACTCACTGTTTTGGTTTTCTAGCCTACAACTTTATGTTCACAACAACATCATGTTCAATCTCACAGCTCCCATAGTGTAATCTGTGGAGGTGGTATGCATCTGTTTTCAGCAAATAAAATGTAACTGTAACCTACCTGCTCAGCACCAAACGGCAAACAAAGTTAGTGACTAGCTAGAATATCTAGCTAGCATATAGGAATATTTAGCAGCTAAAAAAGCAGAAATTCCCCTCAGGAGTTTGTGGTGATCGAAAACATAGCTAAAAGGAGAGTGTATATGGACTGACATTCGCCAGGTGACCAACACAACTTCAAATTAACTGTCCTCCGGAGAGCACTGGCAAGTGTCCATGCTTCATACATATTTTGGTCATAATATTCTAAAAAATCCAAAATCAGAAATAATGATATATTGTTACATTAAAATAATTATACTTACAAATAAAATAATATTGGCTAATAAATCTATCAGTAAATATCAGTTTCAGAAATCTAGTATCAGTCAGGCTATATACTATATGTGATAACTAAAGCACATGGCCAAGCACAGCACAAGAAACACTCACAGATGAGTTACTACATGTCATACAGGAATAGACCCAACTTCAGCTATGCAAGTTTGTGTGAAATGGCATTTTACTCTGTCTCGAGTGGCCTAGAGTGGCTTATCTCACCTCTCCAGCCACAAAGAACAGCAGCGGCGTCTCCTCCTCTTTGGCTTTGTACTTGGCCATAAGTTTCTCTGCTATTGGCTGAATCAGCTCCTTGGCTGGCTCTAATTCACCTTCTTCCTCAGCATCTGAACGAAACAGGAAAGAAACATAGGTAGATGTTAAAAGTATGGGGGATAAAAACCACCATTGAAGAGGAAAAATGTACAGATGAGCCAAATGGGAAGCAAGGAAGGAGAGATAACTGGTGCAAAACTGAGTGAGGACATCAAAGGAACTGTACAGATGGTCTCTGTTTTGTTTTGTAATCCATTTTGACCTCCAGAGACACCTGTGGCTCAGATTTTGAGGTTCATCACTCGTTTTGGTGGTATATTGTGCTGTTTTGTTGTCATGTCCAACTTTAACAATTACTTATTCTCAGTGCTCACAAAACCAGTAGCAAACTGTTCTACATTAATGTCTAAGTCATTTTTCTATGCTATTCACATTTTACTTCTTTGCACCTTCTCTATTAGCATATAAATAGATAAATACTAGAACATTTCCGCAGACCTTTGGCCCTTTCAACACTCGAAGAATTTTCCACAGAGTTTGACATTCAATATGCTCCACATAAATGCCACTTCATTCACACACAAGGAGCACCAGGCAGAACCCCATGCGGAGCATAAGTGCGGGTCCACTCACCCACAAACAGCACAAGGCAGGGCCCCTCGTGGAGCTGCACAGCATTCGACTCGCTGAGCTCGAGCACGGGCCGGGGGTGCCAGGGAAAGAGCTGGCACTCCGGATCGTTCAGCACCTCAACACGACCCTGTCGTGTGATCATGTGACCTTCTGCATCCAGCAGAATCAGCGTGGGAATACCTGGTGAGGGGGAGAAAGGAGGTGAAGATGGTGTGAGGGGAAGACAAAGAGAGGAGGGCAGGAAATGGGCAAGAGCAGGGGAGGTGGTTTGGGTAATTTCCGTTAATTATCGCCTCATGACGCAGGATGCTCCCTCTCCCACTGAGGGTTCTTTGTTGTGAGGATGTTTTGGGACATTTTTGACCAGTTTTCACCTCTGTGGTGACTTTCATTTCTATCCAGTTTTCTGCTTTCACTCCTGATGTTCCCACTTTTCTTACTTTTCTTTCGCTCCCACCATCCTTCTGATTACAATCTCTTTGGCTTATTAACAGCCTTATCAGAAACAGACACCATCCGGGAACAAACAGTGTATGTGTGTGATTGTGTTCCTGTCTGCGCATGTGGACTGAAGTCAACAGAGGGGGGGGCCGTCATAACCAGCATGGGTTTGAGTGCGGGAGGGGGGCAGTGTTGATGCGTCCTCCAATGCATTCCTCACATTCTTTGCAGGAGAGGCAGAGAGCCAGCTCTTTCTGACTTCGTCCACAGGCCTGTGTGCATGCATACACACACACAAAGGAGGGAAATCAGGAGAAAAGAGAGGCACAGAGGGAGAGGTGCAGCACTTCTGTAGCAAATAAGACTGTAAACCTGATAACCGGCCCACATTCCTCAGGCTGCAAGGCAATCTGTGTCCAGCACAGAGAACTGTCAGCCATTGTGCCAGCTTTTCAGTGTGTGACATAACTAAGCTCAGCCGGGGGAAAAAATAAACTATACTCTCCTTTCTCAGCTTGAAGATCTGAAGCAACATATACAAGGAGGTGGTGGCTGTACAATACCTTGTATTCCATAGAGTCTGTTGAGTCGTGATCGCCGAGCTTCATCTGGATATGGCACCGCCAACCATGGCATCTCACTGAAGTACTGCTGAAAGGACTCCTCTGACCTGGAGGGTTTGGAGAGCACCGATCAGCAACACCGCAGATGGTTATTTGATGGTTATTAGAGTAGACTGAGTATTTGTGTCCTTCACAGACAGATGTGCGTGTCTTACCTGTCGGCGCTGACAAACACAATCTCAAACTTCTGACCCGACTCTTTGACAGTTCGATAGGATTCCACCAAAACCCGGGTCAAACTGCGGCATGGCGGGCACTAACGGGGAGAAAAACAGAAGGTGAAAGGAAGTGAATGAGTGAATATGCAATACTGATCACAAATATGATGGCATTCTGTTGTATTTCCAAACTCTCTTCCTCTTAAAACACTAATCCTGCTATAATACTTTTGAGAGAGTATTTGTCTTTCTGCGAGTGTGTGTGTCTGGTGTGTGTGTGTGTGTGTATGCTTGGATGGCTCACACTTCAGGCAGGGGCAGCGGTGGTATGGGTGGCATTAAGATGACAGAGTGACATGGCAGTAGGAAGGAAAACAGACTCTCTCTCCCTCTCTTTCTCATGCTCTCTTTATTCTCTAGTCATCTGTATAATTTTGGTTTGTGTTATCAAATTGTTTGGTCAGTGATTTTATTAATATCATTTAAAAAAATTCAAATTCATTATGTTGTCAGGATATAGATTCTTCCATCCATCCACTGTCAACCGCTTATCCTGTGTACAGGGTCGCGGGGGGCTGGAGCCTATGCCAGCTGACATTGGGGGATAGGCAGTTACACCCTGCCAGTCCATTGCAGGGCCACACATAGACAAACAACCACTCACACTCACATTCAAACAATTTTGGAGACACCAATTAACCTAGGCTTTAGATGGTTGGAGGAAACTGGAGCACCTGGAAAGAATTCACACGGACACGGGGAGAACATGCAAACTCCACACAGAAAGACCGGGGCAACCAGGATTTGAACCCACAACATTCTTGCTGTGAGGACAGTGGGACAGTGCTAATCACTGTACCACCGCGCCGCCCCTGAAATACATTCTTTATGTCCCCTAATGATGTATACCTTTTTCACTAGCCTTAAATTAATAGGAGTTATTTATATAAGCGTCCTACTTTTTCTGCAGAGGCTTTTATCTATGTCATGTACATGAGTATGTATACACATGTAAGTGGGTCTGTATAAGTGTGTCTGTATGAATGTGTCTAACTTATCAAATCAATAAAATATGTTCTTATTAATATTATCTCACATGTATATTATCTATTCTGTTGTATTGACAAGCTGCAGACAGTATTTCTTTGCCATTCAAGCTGATTACAGTGGATACAGCATGTCAGGCATTTACATTAATCCACTCGAAAAGGGTAATATTAGTTCACTGCTCATGAATTTACTTCTTCCTCAGTTGCTCAAACAGGTAAACACTGTACATTGTGTTCAGTAATCATTATTGTTTGTAGAGTGTTGTGTCAATGCTAAAGTATCATAAGTGGCCTTAGGTTAATTTTTGTTTGTGACTGAACTAGGCTTTTAGCTAAAGTTTAACTGTAATGAGTTATTCTAAAAGAAATACTCCCTCACACTGCAGGGGAAAAAGAAAATGCACAGTGAAATATAGGTCATGTTTCTCTGCCACGGGCCATTTCAGGTCCCTAGAACATTAAGGGAGGAAAAAATGTAACATGCACTTCTGTGTAAATGGATGGCAAGGCCAGGTGCTGGCATTTCATATTTGTAAAATTACTTTAATTGCAGATACATTTACACGAGTAACCAGGGGGAATGTGGTGTAAAAACACTGCAAATAAACTCCAGTAATGGCTTTTGTGACTTGTCCTTTTCAATTTTGTATGGGTCTGGGGTTTGAGCCAGCCTTCAGGCGTCACCGTTCTGAAGAGCCGGTCTCTGAGGCTGCGGCTCTGGCAGCTGCTGTGCTGACTAGCCTCAGTAGCCTGTGTTGCATCTCATCAGGAACAGTCCACCGATGATATAACGCCTTTCATGCATCACTGAGTCATGACCTTTACTGGATATCAGCAAGTCCAGCAGAGAAGGAGACAATTGTGATGATGTCAGTGGGGTGTGGTAACCAATGCAGACTTTAAAAAAGGTCCAGAGGTGGTGGTGAAAGGACTGACAGGGATAGCTAACCACTGTTAATGTAAACATACAAACACAATGGAGTCGCCTCCACCCTCCTGCTCCTCTCTCCTATCTGTCTCGACTAACTGCTCTGTTTTCCTGCTCTGCTGGCGATGCCCTTTCTTCTCACCAATGTGTCAGTGTTTTGACAGAGTAAGGATGCCAGAAAAGTAAAACTCAGGCTCTTTCTCACTTTACCCTGCTCTCTGTACTCACCCAGTGTGCTGAGAAGTACACTCCCACAAAGTGTCCCTCCAGAGAGCTGCTGTCTGTTGTCTGCCTGTTGTTCCTGAGCAGAGGCCCTGCCACCACCTCCGCAAATGGCTTTGGCCCCCATGGGAACTCTAGGCCTGGGAGATGATAGGAAAGTGG
>JAPMOB010205991.1:0-10282 GCA_029875015.1 Lepomis gibbosus | reverse complement strand
TCTCCCTAAGCCAATAGGATTGGAGTGATTTCATTCACATTCAGCCCTGCCTCGCCTAAAGGCGTTCCCATAGTGTCGTCACCGACGCAGTTCGAGTTCCCCTCGAAGGGGAACTTTGTGGCCTGTCAGCATTAATCAGACGTAATAAATAGTCTTATTTCACTCCAACATTTTGCAAACACAAAGTCTGGAAAGCAGCCAAAACTCAGCCAGACCGACAGAGGAGAGAGACTTTACATTAGCCTACTGTTAGCTCCAGACTGCACCTTTCCTCGACCTTGTGAAGTTTTACATCGAGGTAAAAGAAAACGTAATTTTTTTTAACTATTTCGTTAGAAGTATTAAGACGTCTCCTAGTTTTATTAAAGGTTCTTTACTTTGGGTGGAGCTCCAGAGAGCTGCAGGCTGCCTTCCTATTGGCTGCTCCTCATTAACCTCCTCGTTAGTCCTTAGCGTCTTCCTGCACTCGTCAGCTGAGGTAATTAAAGACCTGCTGAACCTGTTTTAATTAAACAGTTTTGATGAAGACCTCTGCGGTTCACAGTGTTTGAGAGACGGGATGTTTTGAGAGAAACAGCAGCTGAAGGTCTTAACATTAATCAGCCGTACGACTCAGCCAATCAGAAGAGTTTCTGCTGAGTCACACCAACATGGATAAAAGACTTGCTTTACTCGGGAACGTCACCGTGAAGCGCACATATCTCCTAAACTACATGTCACCAGAGTCCAACAAACTAACTTCCTGCTCTCTAGAGGGCGAACATTTATTTTTAACTTTCTTTCCCAGGTCTGTTTTTAAGCCTCCCCTCGGTGAGCGACAGCAGAAGATAATGGAGCGTCATCAGCGCTGAAATATCAGAGTTCAGCCTCCATAATGAACAAACCGTCAGACTATCTGACAGGAAGTCCAGCCATCAGGTTCTCTGCAGTTAAGACGTTGGTTTTATGAGCTATCAGTTTTAAAGCTCAGAGTGCAGCTTCATTAAGCTTTCATTAAGTTTTCAATGTGCTGAAACTTTGGTTGGATAAACTTTGTCTTTCTGCATCAGAGCAGCTGATTGACAGGAGCAGCTCACCTGCTGTGTGCTCAAACCGGAAGACGTTTAGATTAATGGGGGAAAAAATAATTTCAAGGGAAACAATCATTTTTGCTTTCTTTTTCATTTCATAACGAAAATCCTTTGGACGCCAAGTCCACGGACCGTGAGGCTAGTATTTGACTGCCATCCTGTCTCCAGAGTCTTAATGTGTGAATGTAAAAGAGGCAAGCCACCGTTCACTGGGTTGGGTTTGTGAAATCTTGTTTCTCGAACTTTTTAAGGCAGCTTAACTTAACATCTAAAAATAAGTTTGTTTAATTATCTTTACCTTACATTGGTTACTCCATTAGTTGTATTAGGGCAGTGACGTTGGACAGGCCTGTAGTAATCACCGGACTGACTTATCTGCACTGGTGCTTTCTCTACAGTACAGTTGTTTTGGCGTTGTTGAACTGACCTGGTGTTGCAGGCGTGGATGTGGTAGTATTTTCATGTAGTAGAGCTTTTGACGCACAGTAATGGAATATTTTTCCCAACCTGCTATAATTTGTAATGATCTGCTCTGACCTCATTCTGATCCCCCGTTACATTTCCTAAAATCACACATGCTGAACCGTTAAAAGGTTTTTTCCATCTAAACTCACCACTTTTCAACACAGAGTGACACCCTTGGGTCACATATTAGTAAGAAAAACCTCTACAGCACATGCATAAAACATTGTTGAGGTTCATTAATCCATCTGCTGTGTTTCTAAATTCTTTTACTTCTGTTTAGCTTTGACAAATTCCAAGCTGAAAGGAGGCAGGTTATTACCTATACACGGTCAGCATCATTTTGAATTTTACTTATTAGAGGTTTTTACTGGCTTTTGATTAAAATGATCCTGTGATTAGTGATCAGATTTCTTCATCCTGTTACCATCAGTTGTTGTTTTGAACTCATGTGATGATGTCTCAGAGTCAGTGTGATGATTTATTATCCAGGTAAAGCGAGTTCTGTGCTCAAATTGAAATGCTTGAACCCCCCGACTCTTGTCTCTTTGATTCTGCACACTGAGCAGCATGTTTCTCATGCTTCTTTTGTTCTGCTGACAGGGTTAATGGTCTCCTTTCATCCGCCTCCTCCTTCTCCTCCTCCTAGAACCCGTCACGCCTCCCAAACAAACAACTGAGAGGTTTAATTACTGCTGCTGTTGTTTGGGAATCGCTCTCAGGATGTTAGGACAGCTGGGAGATTCTCCTTCATTTGCTCCGTTTACTCTCGCTGGGTTAAACAGCAAACAACACACACTTTAACACACTCACACTGGGAGCTGAGAGTACAAACACAGGGTCTTTATGTTTGGAAATAATTCTCTAATGTTAAAAAAAATAGTTTTGTTCTGTTTATGAAAACCAAACCTTCTTTAAAGTTAAAACATTAATCGTCAAGATACAGAGTTCAAAAACCACAAACGGTCTGCTCTAACATTACCCACTTGTTAGCATATGTTAGCATGTCCTGCTAACTATCTTTACTTACAATAGCAATTAAGCAGGCCAAGTTGTACATTAGCGAATTACATTATTTTGTGAGATACCAGGTTCAGCCATAAAAGGCCCATTTGGACAGAAGCATCCACTGTGTTGAAAACAGTGGTGGATAATACTGTGAGTTTAGCTAATGTTAGCAGTTCCATCCTGTTCTTATTGGAGAAGTTTACACTCCAGCTGCAACTCGTTACCTGGTACCTAAACTTGTCGATTACACCATAACGCTTCATACCAATATGCTGCCTTCCATTTGACATCGGATGTCAGAATGTCTGTGTTCCCAGCTCCCAGTTTTACCTGGACCGCCCCCGTAAGTCTGATTTCTGACTCTGAGAGTTGGGAGAACATCTCCAACCCCGTTCTTAAAATCCAGGATGGCAGCTCCCAGCATCAACAGAAGTCAAAGCTGTAGTGATATTTTGTTTATAGCACTTCTGTCTTTATTTGTGTCTCATTTAATCAGTCGTACACAAACTCTTGTATCTGTGGATATGTTGCTGCGTTGTTTGTATGTGCAAACTCAATGCTAGGGCCCCTTCTCTTCTCAGTCTACACCACCTCACTGGGGCCCATCATTCACTCGCATGGCTTCTCTTACCACTGCTACGCAGACGATACGCAACTCTACCTATCCTTCCCACCCAAAAACCCCAGCGTCTCGGCGCGGATCACGGACTGTCTTTCAGACATCTGCATGGATGAAGTCTCACCACCTTCAACTAAACCTCTCTAAGACTGAACTCTTGGTCATTCCAGCCAAGCAATCTATTCACCATAACATCAAACTAAAAATGGGCTCCTCAACCATCACTCCAACCAGGGTGGTGAGAAACTTGGGTGTCATGATTGATGACCAGCTGTCCTTTTGAGACCATGTTACTACCGTCTCTCGATCATGCTGCTTTGCTCTTAAATACACCATAAGAAAAATCAGTCCCTACCTCATGCAGTATGCCACCCAGCTTCTGGTCCAGGCCATGGTTATCTCTTGCCTCGAATGCCCTCCTAGTGGGCCTTCCAGCTTGTGTGGTGAAAGCCATGATTCAGGTCTTTGATCAAAAGGACTCATGTCCCTCTATTACTCAGTGACCTCCACTGGATCCTCGTGGCCCCCAGATTCTAATCCACATCCCTAATGCTGCATACAGAGCTACTACTGGGTCTGCACCATTTACCTAAACTCCATAATGCAAGTCTACGTTCCTTCTGGGCTGCTGCGCTCCTCCAACGAACGCCGCCTGGCTCTGCCATCCCTTCACACAAAGCGACCTCAGTCCCTGTTGTCATCGAGCGGGTTGCCCGTCAATCGCTGGTTCAATCCTCCAGGCTGCATGTGAAGTGTCCTTAGGCAAGATACTGAACCCCGAATTGCCCCTGGTTGCTGTTCCACCAGTGAATGAACATGCGTGAATGTTAATTTCTGTTTGAGCACTTAGGCTCAGTGTGTGAATGTAGTGTAAAAGCGCTTTGAGTGGTCAAAGACTAGAAAGGCGCTATACAAATACAGATTTACATTTACATCTTGGTTTTCCATCTTAAGTCGGTTGTACTGGAACGCGGTCAACTCGGGTGTGACGTCGACCCCAACTCCAACTTCCAATGTAAATAGAAAACAGCATTAAAGCCTTTTCTCTGCTTAACATGTCAAAGTGACACTAGAGTTTCTTAATATTTTATATAGTCTTTTTATACAGCCCAAAACCAAAAACATGAGCACACAGCAACTGGAATTAATTGGTTGTTTGTTCTAACATAAGTTGTTAACGTTACCACGTGGCCTGGGTAACTAGCTTACATCTGAGGCCAAAAGTTAGAGTATCAATAGAGTGTGTGGAAGTCTGTTCTGGAGGATATTATATCAGTTTAAGCTACAGTTGGTTCCCTCTGGTCATTGATCAAATATTAACACAACAGGACAAAACAGTCACCTGGTTCTTCACCTCGTTTACACCTGGAGTGTCGGTTTGTTAGTCTCACAGCTGTGACACAAGATAAAACTGAGAAATGGCAAAGTGAAATAACTTTAAGGTTTTTCTGACTCAATAGAAACTGTCATTTATAAATTCTGCTGAGTTCCCACTTTGACTCCGGCCAACATCTCATAACACACTGACACACTCAGAGGTTACTGATAAAACTTTTATTATCATAAGTCAGGCTGTCATTGTTTTGCACACAATACTGCATGTTAACACAACGATAAGTCATGTGTCCCAACACCTGCCTCTCTTTGTTCAACAGAATTGGCACGCAAAGGGCCAGTACATTTCCTGTAATGACTGCAATCATCAATCACTAATTATTAATCCTAACCAAACATTAAACTAAAAACTGCCCATGTAAAAACTGGACATAATAATGAAATGTTCAAGATCAATCAAGAAGGTTCCTGAAATGACCTCTACAAGGGGAGAGATTCTTGCTTTGTTTTACGGAGTGTTAAAATAGACACAAAAATAGAGAGATACAGACAGTATCTCACATTTTAATTAAAATGTAATTAAATCTTTCCATTTGACAACACTGAAGAAATGACACCTTGTTGCTACAATGTAAAGTAGTGAGCATACAGCTTGTTTAACAGTGTAAATCTGCTGTCCCCTCAAAATAACACATCACACAGCCATTAATATCTAAAGCACTGGCAACAAAAGTGAGGACACCCCTAAGTGAAAATGTCCACATTGGGCCCAATTAGCCATTTTCCCTCCCCGGTATTATGTGACTCACTAGTGTTACAGGGTGGACCAGGTGTGTTAAATTTGGTGTCATCGCTCTCACACTCCATACTGTTCACTGGAAGTTTAACTTGAAAAGATATAATCAATCATTTACAAAAATGTGAGGGGTGTATTCAATTTTTGTGATATATACATCTCACAAATTGAATACACCCCTCACATTTAGAGTGAGGTCCTGGTCTCCGGGCTAAGCAAGGTAGTCCAGATGTTTTTGTCTTGCAACACTATGCAGAAATATGTATCTAGCTATCTTCCTGTCTAGCTTGGTTTGACGACTTGCAAGAGTCAGAGGATGTTGTTTTTCTTCAAGGATGGTGGATTTCTTCAAGTTGGGGGCAAGTCACTACCCCAAATGAAGGGGTATCTTCAAAATCAACAAGTTAACTACGGTCCAGCCCTCATCTTTTGACTATGAGTTGTGTGTGGTGACCTAAAGAATAAGATTGCGGAAACAAGTGGCCCAAAGTAGTTACTGTTTGTCTGGAGTTTAGGCATCTGCAAGAAGCTTGAATAAGAACCATCACCCAGAATTTGTTTGAGGGATTACTAATCCTATTTGAGACAAAAGTAGCTCCACTGTTGTTCCCTCATTAAACTGAAAATAAAAGGTCTTCACTTAAAAATCAAAAGAAAACCACACAGAAAGATGCTAACAGTGTGGTTGTACCCTTAAAAGATCTGGAAAACCAAAAGAAAGTGAAACAGTTCTTCTTAGATTCAAAGAGAGATGAGCAGGTGTTGTGGCACAAAGTGACAAAAATCTATCATCTTAGTCTAGAAATCTCTCCAAAGATACTTGTGCTTTTAAATCTACCCACACATTTTCATTTACATGTGAACATGCTTGAGAGTAGAACAGCCCCATCATCGGGAACATTGTAAACGTCATTATTACTCATAATTTTCACTACCGGGAAACAGAAATCACAAGGACCGAGGAGTCCGTCATGGAGATTTGCATGCAAAACAACAGTTCATGCATCTATCTCGCCTTTAGATAAAAACAGTAGAGGATGCAGACGTCCGTGAAGGCAGCTTGCTTGTTCATCTGGCAGAGATCCAAAATGCTTTACAACATACGAACCTTACGAAAATTAGCAAAATCTCCATAAACTCTTATAAAAACAAACCAGGTGGGGGGGTCATACATTCCTTCATCGGCTGTTTCCCTACCCGTCATGCTGTCTGCAGGGAAGCAGCGTCTGAATTGGTCAGTGTTGTGTGTTTGTGTGCTTTTCACGTCCGTTAAAAACACTCCTGAATGTTACATTCAGCTTAGCCTCTGTAGGCCCTGCATGCACAGCGGATGCTAAAGGTGCTACAGTTAGCATTTTTTTTTACATGAAACTTAAGTTGGACCACACTGAGATGAGATGATGTAGGTACTTGTAGTGCTACTGTTGCTCATTTCCTATAAACCTTTTTACATCCTATGATGTGTACAGTGATGTGAAAAAGTGTTTGACCCCTTACTAATTTCATTTTTTTTTTGCATGTTTGTCACACTAAAATGTTTGAAATATTATTATATTATTATAATATATTGAAATATTAGACAGCTAATAACACAAGTAAACATAGGACCTTCCTGACAAAGTGAAGTGGACCAAAAGATCCTCAAAAGCAAAACAACATGCTGCGATCCGAAGAAATTCAGGAACAAATGAGAATTGAGATTTATCAGCCTGGAAAAGGTTGTAAAGCCATTTCTAAAGCTTTGGGACTCCAGTGAACCACAGTGAGAGCCATTATCCACAAATGGCGAAAACATGGAACAGAACCCCAAGAGCGCAACGACGACCATTCAAGAGGTCACAAAAAAGAACACCACATCCAAAGAACTGCAGGCTTCACTTACAGTCACTATTCATGACTCCACCATAAGAAAGACTGGCCAGAAATGGCCTGCATGGCAGAGTTCCATGACTAAAACCACTGCTGAGCAAAAAGAACGTAAAGGATCATCTCAGTTTTGCCAGAAAACATCATAATGATGCCCAAAGCTTTTGGGAAAATACTCTGTGGACTGATGGGACAAAAGTTGAACTTTTTGGAAGGTGTGCGTCCCATTACATCTGGCGTAAAAGTAACGCAGCATTTCAGAAAAGGAACATCATACCAACAGTAAAATATGGTGGTCGTCTTTTGCTGCTTCAGGACCTGGAAGACTTGCTGTGGTAAATGAAACCATGAAGTCTGCTGTCTACCAAAAAATCCTGAAGGAGAATGTCCGGCCATCTGTTCATTACCTCAAGTTGAAGCGCACTTGGGTTCTGCAGCAGGACAATTATCCAGAAAACACCAGCAGGTCCACCTCTGAATGGCTTAAATAAAAACAAAATGAAGACTTTGGAGTGGTATAGTCAAAGTCCTCACCTGAATCAGATTGAGATGTTGCTTCATGACATTAAAAAAGCCGAATTCCAACAGTTCTGCAAAGATGAGTTCGCCAAAATTCGCCCACAGCACTGAAAAAGACTCACTGCCAGTTATTGCAAACGCTTGATTGCAGTTGTTGCTGCTAAGGTGGCCCAACCAGTCATTAGGTTTAGGGGGCAATCGCTTTTCCACACAGGGCCAGGTAGGTTGGAATCTTTTCCCCTTCATAATAAAAACCTTCATTTTAAAACTGCACTTTGTGTTTTCTTGTGTTTATCTTTGTCTAATATTCAATTTGTTTAATGATCTGAAACATTTCAGTGTGACAAACACAAAAAAATAAGAAAGTTTCACAGCTTGTGAGCCTTCAGTTAACTGAACATCTTAAGATGGAGGCTGTGGGTGTTCCTGGTCTAACATGAAATGAACAGTGCTGGAAGCTTGGTGACGTAGTGACTACTTGCAGTCCTAGTTGGCGAGCTACAAGTTTACCAAACTAACTAGCTTGGTTACTACCTCAACAAAAAGTTGTCACAGTTTACTCAAGAGATTACACCATACATTTTGGCAGTTCATACTATGTGGAGCAAACATTTTGGATGGTGCAATGCAGCTAACATAATAGCTTCTTCTGTTTTAGACTTCCTGTCAAGACTGTTTCGGTAACGTGTGCCTGTTTGCTACACAGCCGTCCACTACACAACAATTGTGCATAGATTTACTTTGCATTTCTAAGCAAGTCCACTGAAACGATGTGATTTTGATCTCAAGTGTTGCTGACATAAAGGCTGATGTGACCCAGCCGTTACTATAAACACAAAAGAAAGAGAAACACCAACGCTAGCTCCTTAAATATTTCAAAAGAAGCACTACATAGCTGAAAGATCAGCTTGCAGTTTGAAATGAACACTAACAGTTACTCCCACATGACATAAAAGTCATATGTCCAACAAGATTGCCCAATTAGGAAAAAAATAATAATAAAAACCTGCTCACCCACAAAACAACCAGCAGGTTGTGTACGAATCGTCCAGCATGATTTACAAGGAGGCTGCTGTGTTTCTGTGTTCATGGTGAAACACATTGCCCACATTTAATGTGCATTAAAACACCCCTGGCTATGGTTTTCTATGTAAGCCCACATACTGGCAGCATGTCCACTGTGTGCAACAAGCACTGTAGGATGCACAGTGAGAGCATCCCAAATAGCATCTTCTTCACCCGTTTCCCTACTATTTTTAAGCGATGACGACAGGAAATAAAACTCCTTCTACCTGTTTTGTGCCATAAATCAATCCAGCAAAGTCCAACCTGTAAAATCCATCCCAAAGTAAATTTCAGTGTAGACACTAACAGGCTTCTCGTTGGCCTTGTGTGTCTACATTAATGTCTAAAATGAGCCTCTTGTAGTACCTTTAGCATCCGCGTCAACAAAGAACAAAAGACAGTAAACATTTTTCTCAATCCAGGTGAGGTTGTGCTGTTCGGTGGCAGCTGTGGAGGCGATGCTCAGGGACCGAACTGCCTGGAAGACTGGTACTCACTGGGCACTTTGGGCTTGATGCCCTTGCTATTGTAGTAGTCAACCACCTGGTTGGGCACCTCTGCCAACACGCTCTTAGCCAGAGCAGCTGGAGACGCCTGGAGAGGAGGAGGAGAAGGAAGAAACATCAATCACACTGTATATGTGATACATATTCATCTACAGACACAGGCTGCACGTGGAAGTGTTCATCTCTTACCAACCAGCATCTAAATAAAGATTCCAGGTTCCTATTTAAAGAACCATCATGGTGTTTATGCATTTTACCCCTAATCTACGATGAATCATCTTTACTTCACATTCCCTGAACATGTTCCAATCATCCATCAGGTTTTAAGGTGCTTTCAGACCAAAAGCGATCGGGGCGGTGAGTTCACGCACAAAGTCAATGCAAAGACACGTAGAGCCGCGATTTCCTGTCGGGCGACGTGAAGGAATTTGCGGAAGGAGTCGGGTGACGCTGTGTCGCGATAGCCTATCAGTGTTGAGATTGTCCGTACGTCACCGAGGCCTCAGAGCGTTGTGTGCAGAGGGTCGGGCAGAGCGGGGGATTGAAAATCTGCAGGCCTGCTGAGAGCTGCTAAACTTGGGGGAGAGGAGCAGGGAGCAGCGCTGCAACCTTCAGAGAAATAAACCCCCGCAGTCGGTCGGATTCGATTCTGACAGCTACGCCGTTTACTCGCAGGAGGAGCTCGGAGTTAACTGTTTTTATTAGATCAGCTTTTTACTTTAGTTTTTGGGATTTCAGCGTTGATTTATCTTCACTGGAGCTTCTCAGCAGCTTCGTGCACATCCGGTTACCGTGTTGTTGTTAGCGTCGTTAGCTCTGTCGGACTACGACTTCATATTAATATAAAAACCGGACAAAGCTGGACGTTACTTGGAGAAAAGCAAGTGAGGAGGCTGAACTACCTGGTGAGTTCAGAAAACATGTGTAACTTTATTCCAGCTGTCGTTGTACTTTATTGTGACCAAGTTAGCATAGCATAGCCCTGATCGATCCGAACTCCATTCAGAAAACAAACATTTTAGAAGTTGTTGTCCTG
>JAPMOB010205988.1:0-10264 GCA_029875015.1 Lepomis gibbosus | reverse complement strand
ATTTTCAGCAGCTCCCTGGATATTTTCTCTTTGTCGGACCGTTCTCTGTAAACCCCAGAGACGGTTGTGGTGAAAATCCCAGTAGATCAGCAGTTACTGAAATACTCAGACCAGCCCGACTGGCACCAACAACCACGCCACGTGCAGAGTCACTTCAATCCCCTTTCTTCCCCTTTCTGATGCTCAGTTTGAACTTCAGCTAGTTGTCTTGATCACGTCTACAAACCTAAATGCACTTGCTGCCGTGTGATTGGCTGATTAGCTATTTATGTTTGTGCAATTGAACAGGTGTACCTAATAAAGTGGCATGCAGTTTTCTCCCAAAATGTGGAACTATTCCTTTAAAAAAGGTTGTCACAAGTTGAAAAGAACCCACTGCTCTAAATATCTGGCACTGAGGCTGCACAGAGCAAAGCACCTAACCTGAAACTGCTGCAGGTGTTTTCAAAGGAAAGTTTTTACTGATGACAGAAGAGAAACTAAAGAAGAAACTAAAGAAACATACATAGATACACGTTCATAAATAAGGTAGAACAATCAAAACTATTATGATAAAATCTATTTCAACAAATATGACTAGTAAATCTTTTTTCAGTCCAACTTTCCTCAACAAAATAAATATTTTAATAGAAAAATTAAGTGCTAATATGTTGATGATTCATATGAATTAAACAAAATATATATTGATGAAATATTGAATATTTATTATTTTGTTATTGAGGAAAATTATATTGCGATTGCCATCATATTTACATGTGGCTTTATCAATACAGGTATGTATGAAAATCACATTATAGATTATGACTGCCATCACACACGGGAACCATATCATGATGACTATGCTGATATACTGTTAAAAATATAACACACATATACGCATATCATAAATCAAACATTGTTTGTATGTGCAGAATAATTGTATTCTTATATTATGGTTTATTACTTCCTACATACACATAAGTTGTGTCTGTGGTGTAAACCTGTGTTTATTATGAGAAATTAGTACTTTTTATTTTTATTTATTTATTATGGAAAGTCAGATGAAAGGAAGACGATCATAAACCTCTGACTGTGAAAGACTTTTAGATCAAACACACAGATAAATATCCATGTTTGACTAGTTATTAATTAGTTATTATAACTACAGGTTAACTAGTTATGAAGAAGTTAAAGTATGTTATGGTCTACCTGTGTCCATGGTGCAGACAGCCGTGAGATCAGGTTCAGATGTGAGGAGTTGTTCCTGTTACAGGTTTACACATTAACAGACTGAACAAACAGGCTCTGCTGTTCGAGCTGCTTAAAGAGACACACACACTGTTTTTAAACCAAACACTTGTGATGGACAGACAGGAGAGACGCCGTCGTCCTGGTCTCTGTTGTCTTCAGAGTCCGACGAGACGATGAAGATCAGTGTCATCTCTGCGCACACAGTAAAAATGCAGGACATCGTTTAGCCTAGCTTAGCAAAAACACTGGAAGCAGGTGAGAACTGCTAGCCTAGCTCAACTAAAAGACAAATACATATCGAAGCTGAGTGTTTCTTAGCTGACAAGTGCAGCTGAATCGCTTAGTAGATTAATCTATTAATTGTAACTAACAATTGTCTGTTGTCAAACTGTCTAATTAGTAGTCTATTAGTTGTAACTAACAAAAACGGGACATTTGAAGGTGTCACCTAAATATTTTTTACAATTTTATGACATTTTATATTAATCATCTGATTAATCGTGAAAAAGATAAACAGATTAATCGATAATGAATATGTTAGTTGCAGCCCTACTGACAAGCTAATCACTAACGCTAATCTTGAAGCTAACTTGATATCTTTTTCTCAAACTTTAAAAATGGTCAGAACTAAAGACAGATGAGTAACAAACACACGCTCCTCAAATACACAACAAATAAATTATGTTAATGCCTAAAAGACAAGTTGGGAAATACCCCATGGAGTCCAGGAAAGGTTGTGTTTAGCCTAGCTTAGCAGAAGGACTGGGAGCAGGGGGAAACTACTAGCCTAGCTCAAATTAAGTAGAAAAATACACTTTCAAACATCATCTAAGCTAAATGATTCTGAGCTGATAAGCTAATCACTAAAGCTAACGGGACCTAGAAGCTAACATGATTTCTTTTTCTCAAGCTTTAAAAATGGCAAGAACTAAATCCAGATGAGCTACAAACACACGCTTCCCAAAGACAAAAAATAGATTATGTTATAACCTAAAAGTCCAGGAAAGGTCCAAGATGTGTTAGCCTAGCTTAGCACAAAGAGTTGGGGTTAACTGCTAGCTTAGCTCCACTCCACCTTCCAACAGCTCCAAGTCTGTACGTTTCACGAGTTGTATCTTCTTGTAAACCGAATTAAACTCACCGTAACTTTCAGAGTTTATTAGCCTACTTGACCTTTGGTTTATAAAGAGAGATTATCATCGTTTCAGTTTTTTAGGCACAGCAGATACAAGCTAGCTCACTTGCTACCCAGATGTTTTTCTTGCTAGCAAGGCAGCTTGCTGGCTTACTTGTACAGACTATGAGGGTTTTTTTAGAAGTTATTAAATGACATGGACGCAGGAGATGCTAAGCTATTTCTAGCTTGACATCACCAGAACAATCACAAACAGGTTTCGCAGTGGAAATAAACCCAGCTGATTGCAGGACTGGTTGCTTCTTTGTCAGCTAACAAGATGTAAATCACACAGAGCTGGAGCTGTTGGAAGGTGGAAACATTTTTCTTCCGATGCACCTATGCTAACAGTTTTCCCCAGTTTCGGGTATTTGTGCTAAGATAGGCTAAAAACATCTTGGATTGGGCAGAGATTTCCAAAATGTTCCTTTAGGTATTAAGATAATTCAGTTTTTGTGTTTTCGAAAAGCACACGGCTCATTTTTAAAAATCTTTTAATGCTGAAGTTTTCTCAAAAAGCTACTGTGTTAGCATCTAGCTAGCTTGACCTGCCTCAAACCCTTTATGCATTAATCTCCCATTGTTTCATTGCTTGACAGCTTTATAAGTTGGCCAGACTTTGAACTGAAATGAAAGGTAACATATAAACACAGTTTGACTTTGGATGACATTTCCTCTAGCGTCAGGTCAAACTTCACATTAGCTCACCTTCATTTAAAGACTAAGAATAGTTAAAACACCAGGATGCTGTTTGTTCTGTCCAGTATTTTGGTACTGTTTTAAAAACTGCAGCTTTCTACTGGTTTACAGAATACTGTTAAGGTGTTTTTCTTTTTGTTTTGTGTCTTGTCTTATTACTTTTCTCTGCAAAACGAAAGTTTCAAAACATATAATTTCGTCCCAAACACATTCCAACACAGCATGGAGCTGCCATGATATATTCTCCTCGAATAACTCAACACAGAGGGAGTGTTTAGTTTTTTATAGCCGTTTCTCTGACCACAGGCAGCTGGGACTGATAAGCTCATTAAAGCCCAAATCAAACTGTTACTGGAACATTATCAGCAGCTCCACCCAAACACTGCAACTGACGCTTACCGCTTGACCGGTCGAGCGAGGCCTGCCGAGAGCTGCGAGAGAGAGATAACAACATCTACTGTGCAGCTAAATGCTCGTCAAAAGAAGAAATGTAATTCTATTTCCTTATAGTGTCTGGTCATGCAAATAGTTGCAATATTTGCAGCTGCGTTTGAGGTCTATGCCTCCACTGCAAACACAGATGAAGTGAACAGTAGTTTTGTTGTTGCTCACAGTATTTATAGGTTCAATTTAGAAGGAAAAAAAACATGGTTTTACAAAAGCTGCAAACAGAGTTCTTCCACCAGTGGTGGATGAAATATTCAGATCCTTTACTCAAGTAAAAGTACTAATACCACACTGTAAAAGTACTCTGTTATAAGTACTCTGTTACTCAAGTAAAAGTACTAATACCACACTGTAAAAGTACTCTGTTATAAGTAAAAGTTATCCATTGAAGATGTTACTTAAGTAAAAGTACCTAAGTATAAACAGGAAAATGTACTTAAAGAAAAATACTTTGCCCCTGAGACTGTTATGCTGGTATATATTATATCATCAGATCATTATTCCTCATGCATTCATGTAAAATCAGGATTTTACTGCTGTGGTTGTTGAGCTGGAGCTAATTTTGAACATCATGCTGTGTAGAAGAAGACTTGAAACCAAGCGGCAACCTTCCGGTCTCCTGGGTGAAGCCAGTCTGGAACAAACACTGCAGTTCATCGAGTGGCCACTTGAGGCTCCAAAAGGGATCCCAACTTTACAGAAGAAATAATCAGACTCATATCAGACTCCAGTGTGAATTGTCTGTAGCCTGAAAGCGATGAGGATCTGACGCCAAACACATGCGTAGGCAGACACAAGCACACACATTTACAAAAAGCTTGTGTTAAATAAATCCCTCCGGAGTTCATGAAGTCACAGCTGCTGCTTCTTCTTCCTCTTCTATCTTTGCTCTTTCATCAGCTGACCTTGAGCTCGCCTCCTCATGGCGAGCGCCGTCATCGTACAGCAGAGCGTCAGGCAGGGGAAGGAGGCGCAGGCCAGCAGGAGACGCCCTTCTCCGAACTCCCTGACCAGCGCCGGCCGCCGCCACAGAAAGTCCTGGAACAGCGCCTCCTGCTGGACCAGCGTGCAGAAGGACAGCAGGATGTGGAAGAGCTGGTGGCCATGGCCGACAATGTCGAAGCGGCCTGGGGAGAAGCGCTCGGGTATGGGGCAAGAGAAGAAGAAGGCCGACAGCAGAAACAGCACCACCTGGTGGAGAAATGAGAGAAGACAGTTTAAGGCCACAACACAGTTTTGTCAGTATGTTTACATTTACTATTTCCACAGATCTGGGTTTCTCTTGAAGAACGCCGTTTTCTTGGCCATGTGTACAGGTAACTTATCTAATCAGCTTTCTACAAACACGTGTAGGTCGCAAAGAGAGATATTAAAAATATTCCACCCAAGGTCGGACTGAAACCAAGTCTAATCAGTTTCCACCACTGATGTTCTGGTTTAGTTACAGTGTGGAGGAGGACAGCCTGACTTTTTCCTTTACCAGGACCAGCTCAGCTCAGCCCCGCAGTCCTCTGTTTTCCAGATAGTACCCAGAGATTGTACCCTTCAATCCTGATTTACTAACATCACGAATAAAGAGCACTACATTGCGTGTGCATTCTAAAATATTACACATGCAGTTCCTGTTATGGGTGATCACAACAGGAGCAAACACAATGGAAGCAGCTAAATTCTTCCATCTCACTGAGAAAAGATCGAAACTGAATTTGCTTTATTGGCATGAATGTTCCCGCGACCCTGTAAACGCAGGATAAGCGGTTGACGATGGATGGATGGCATGAATGTTAATACAATAGTATTGCCAAAGCTAAAGGAAAATACAAAAAAACAATGCAATTCATATAGTTCATCTAATAAATAAAATAAAATAATTTTATTTCTTTATATTGGATATAGAATATTATTATAATATTGTTAATTTCTCTACGTCTTCTTTCATTACGGCTGTGTCTCCTTCTCTCAACGATAACAGTAGCCCTCTCTGCAAAATACTTTTCACCTTCCTTTCAAATGTATTAAATACAGAAAATTGCTTTTAGGCTTGTTAGATCACATTGCGTGTAATAAATAAACATACAGCATTTATTATTTTCTTATGTCATTAGAATTGTCCCTTTCTGTCTACCATGAATATTCCTCTTGACATGACAGAACAAGATATTGTTAATAACCAGAAGAAATCTGTTTGCTCAGTTAAAAACGTCCCGACAGTTTTAGTGGAAAGTGAAAGTAAAAAATCATAATTTGGGTAGAATATCTAACCACTACGGTAGAAAAAGCACCGACAGTTAATGTAGATTCTGGAGCAGAAGATTTAAATGATTAATGAAGCTATCGGTGCTGTGCGATCACCTCTCTTACATGACTGCAGATGGAGAAGGACAATATTTCACCACCCAGTTCTCCTAAAGCTGTCTTAAGCTGTTGGACGAGTCAAATACTGGACTTTTACTGAGGAGAACCACTTTTCCTGAGACCTAACCAAACTGTGACTATTTCACAATGTTAACCACGTGTTGTAGGTCATGTGACTTATGTACGGTCAGCGGATACGAAACACTCATTTGCGATGTTTTTGACGGCATGGACAAATAACCTGTTTTGTGATGTCTGTCAAGATTCTCAGTCATCCAGGTCATAGTTATCCAACAAAGGTTAAAGTCAACGGTAACTGGACTTGGTAGAAGGTTCTGGAAGACGTTTCGTCCCTCATCCGAGGGACTTCTTCAGTTCTGACTGACTGGTAGGGAACCTTCGTTGGATAACCTGTTTTGTGGTTTAGGTTGGAGGACTTGTTGATATAAAACAGTTCACATAACTGCTTAACAGATATATTTGGAAGCGTTGAGCCGATGCTGAGTAAAGCGTAATTTATACTTCTGCGTCAAATCGACGGCGTAGGTGACGGCGTAGCCTACGGGGTTACGCAGAGGCTACGCTGTTGCCTGACGTGCAGCTCCTCAAAAATGTAACTACACGTTGAGTCAAAGCTCTGTGATTGGTCGGCTGGGTAGCCTCGCAATGCCTCCGAGCCGAGCAGAAGTAACCCAGCGGTTTGAAGTAACTTTTACTAGTGGACAAGAAAAACGGCGGCTGTAACACAGTGAATCAATATATTTGACCGTCACAACCTGAGCGAAACGACTCGCTTCACTATCAGACTGTGATCCAGTCGCTCTGTAACATTTTAAAAAGGCTACAACAGCTGCATGTTTACAATTTTACCCTCATTTACGTTAGCGGAGCGCTAAACCAGAAGTTAGCCTGCCTGGCCGGCAAGAGTCAAGGATAAATGTGCCTTAAGAATCTCCACCTGCAGGCCGTGCAGTGGCAGTGCAGAGCTGCTCGTCCAGCTGCCGGTGATGAGACGATGGGCAACGGGGCTGATGTCCAGCAGGTAGGCCACGCCCATCGGAACCACCTGGCATAGCTTCCTGTGCAGCGGGTACGGCCGCCGGAAACGAAGCTTTGCATAACAGCAGGCGGCGCAGGAGAACCAGGCGAGGAGGGCGGCGGCCGGGAGGAAGACCTACGAGAAAACGGCATCATCAGCACATCTGAACACCTACGCTGAGGACGGATGCAAGACGCTTTAACACACCTGTCCCAGCATGCTTTGTGTCCAGGCGCTGTCGGAGCTGTACAGGCACAGAGCCAGAGCGCAGCCATACTGGTAGACGGCCACGCCCACGTAGTCCAGGAAGAACAGCGAGTAATGCGCCTGCTCCGAGTGGGACTGCAACAGGTGAGCCGCAGCACTGCAACACGCAACGCAAGGGCAGTTAGTCAAAGCTGGAGAGTGAACGTTCGACTTCATCAGGTGGACGCAAACACCAATCGGGCGATCCGATGTTCTGTGTTAGCTGGCCATGAACAAAGACTGCAGGGGTGGGGTATAATAACAATAAAACGACTAGAAGTTCTTAGCAGCATGCCTTATGTTTAGTCCAGCATGCATCACGTTAGTTCATGAAGTCAAACGCACATATTATTAGAGCTCAACAGAGACTTTCTTTACGGCTCCAGAAGAAAATTCCGCCGTCATGTAATCATTTCCATAAAGATGTATAAGCCTTGAACTGAACCAACCAGCTACGATATGAATCATGACCGTAAAACAGTTGAATCTGAGTGAAACAACTGCAAGAAAAAAGGCTAAAAGGTGCAAGACTCTGTACATAAAGGAATAAAGGAACCACTTATCCCATAAACCGTTAGACCTTTTCCCATAACTTCCAACCTAACAACAAATAAAACGTTGTGCTTCAAAGGTCTGACAAAATGTCTAACCAGCATGCTTTATGTTAATCAGCGCTGTGAATCGCCCCATGAAGTCAAACACTCCTATTATGTCAAGAATGTGTTACAGCTTGTTCTGCTGCCTCCAAGTGGACAAAACATCTATGAATTCATCGACATTCAGCACCAAGTTTGATTCATTGCTCAGGTAACACAGTAAATATGGAGGCCGAGCCTGTTGTCAGGCCTGCGGCGTATGTAGGAGACGCCCCGGATGCGTCTATAAATGACGCCCTGGGATGACCCGAAATACCGGTAGCGCTTCCGGTCATTAACTAGCTAGCTGGCAAAGTTTGTGTTTAAGCCGTTGACAGCCCCCCGGAGCATCTTACCCAAACCTTAACCATCACAGATGTTTGTGCCTAAACCTAATTCAGTAAATATATACGTATGTCGACAGGCTAACCCTACCTGCTAGCACATCTGCCGTGAGGTTGCAACGCACCAGCAAACTGCAGCGTTCGTACGGACGCTCATAAGCATCATGAGAACGCTTTGTCACGCTGTCCCAAAGCGTTGATGCGCTGAGATGAGAACGTGCTGGGAGGCCACAGAGGTCAGAGCTTTCATGTGATTTTCACAGGATTTACGACAAATGTTCAAAACTTTACATAAAACATTACATTAATTACTGTTCCTGACTATGTACAGAACTGATTTCAAATGTAGGAAAAGGATTTAACTTTTTAGTTCAACACAGCTCCCACTAGCGCAGAATAGTGACGGCAGTCGCTCTGGAGTTATGTCAGAGTCACTTTTATTCTGAAGTGAGGAAGTCAGACTGTCACGATCGTGACCTGTCTGTCTGCTCTCTTATTTTGAAATGGTGTGTGTGTGATTGTCATGTTCTTGGATTTGTTTTCGGTCTGTTTTGTCTGTTTGGCTGTTCATGTTCATGTCTTTCTTGTTTTCCGTATGTGAGTGCTCTGTCTGTTTGTTTCGCCGTCTTTCCTGTTTTAGTTTGAAGTTGTATGCGTCAGTGGTCTGCGTTTGTTATCCAGCCTGTCTTGATTACACCTCTTGTGCCTCGCCTGCTCGTTAACCATACTGCCTGCTGTTCTGTCCTTCAGGATCACTGTAGCTCGTTGTGCTCTGTCTTTGCCGTGTGGTGTTCCCTCCTCGGGTCGTCCGCTTGGACCTGCTTGTTCGTGCTTGTGGATATCTGGAGTTTATTTTAAACCTGCTTACATCATTTGGATTTTTGTCTTTTTGGTTCACCTTGTTTGGACTGTACTACTTTGGAGCTTAACCACAGCATCAGAGTCACCAAGTTCATCCTGAGGGGAACATGAAGGTCTGGACCACATTTCATCACACTCCATCCAAAAGCAGCTGAGAGTCCGGACAGATGTGCTGGTTGTATTTTGTTTATATAAAAATAATTAAAACATTAACATATAATTATTTTTGTTGGCTCACCTGCAGCTCAGGTACGTGACAGCGGAGAAGACATAGTGAACAAGAGGCAGCGAGGAGACGTCCACAGAAAACCCCTGCCCTTCAGGACCCTGGAGCCGAAAACCCAGGATCCCCTGTGGAGGTCAAAGGTCAGACATCATGAGCTCAGACACAAAGCGTTCAAACACCAGGAGGTGAAACAGACTGTAAGAGTTTAGTACCCCTCCCTGCAGGACAGTGAATGCAATGAACCTCAGCGCCACGCAGACGGCGGCCAGCAGGTGGCTCCACACGTTCAGGGTCTCGTTGTGGATCTGGAAGAGGCTGAGGACGTAACAGCGCCACGACAGGCCCACGGGACGGTACCCAGACAGGATGAACCGCTCCCGAAACAGAGGGGGGACGTCCACGTCTCGGACTGTCGGGGGGAGGGAGGGGAGGAGGCGGTCCAGAAGAGGGAGGAAGGTGAGGCACAGCGAGGGAGGGACGAACGACACCCGAGGCATGATGGGAGAGGATCCTGAGTTTGATTCGTTGTTTTGTACGAAGCTGAAACAAGTATGTATGTTGGTGTTTAGAGAGGTACGTTGGCGTTGGTGGTTACACAGGTAACCTGGTGGTTAGACAGGTACGTGGTGGTTACACAGGTAACCTGGTGGTTAGACAGGTACGTTGGTGGTTAGTCAGGTACGTTGGCGTTGGTGGTTACACAGGTACGTTGGTGGTTAGGCAGGTACGTTGGTGGTTACACAGGTAACCTGGTGGTTAGACAGGTACGTTGGCGTTGGTGGTTACACAGGTACGTTGGTGGTTACACAGGTACGTTGGTGGTTAGACAGGTACGTTGGTGGTTAGGCAGGTAACCTGGTGGTTAGACAGGTACGTTGGTGGTTACACAGGTACGTTGGTGGTTAGACAGGTACGTTGGTGGTTAGGCAGTGTTGGTGGTTACACAGGTACGTTGGTGGTTAGGCAGGTACGTTGGCGTTGGTGGTTACACAGGTACGTTGGTGGTTA
>JAPMOB010205981.1:0-11333 GCA_029875015.1 Lepomis gibbosus | reverse complement strand
TGTGTGTGTGTGTGTGTGTGTGTGTGTGTGTGTGTGTGTGTGTGTGTGTGTGTGTGTGTGTGTGTGTGTGTGTGCCAGCTGGAGACTCCCTGAACTTTCTGTACTTGGATCCTCCTTCAGAGAGAAATAAGAGAGTCAGAGTCAGAGCCAAGGCTGAGTCTGCATCTATCAGTACCCCATGTCTCTCTCACTCTCTCTCTCTCTCTCTCTCTCTCTCTCTAATCCTCTATGTGACACACCTTGTGCTTTCTGCATGAAAGATGAACAGTGTGAAGTGCATTCACCCTGCAAAATGTTTAAATAGAATGATATATGCTGCTATGGGAAAATGTACCGTGACAGAACTGCCATTGCCAATATTATTCAAACCATTACTGTAAAGTATTCTTATCTTAGCATTATTCACAGTATGCACAACCAAATTACACCAGTTCAAACAGATTCCTTAGTTTTAGATATTACCATGAAAAAAATGTTATTTTGAGTTCCAATTTTTCCAAACAGAAAGTAGCTGCTCCATACTAAACAACAAAAAAATAATGCAAATCTTACCTGCAAACATGACTTCCCCACCCAAGTTAAAGAAGCTATAACTGATATTTTTATGCCTACAATGTATCAAATGACAATGTGAAAACAACGTGATAATGTGAAAGGTGTCACTCATAGTGATAAACCCACAGAGAATTTTCACCCGACTTTGCAGCTCCCCTCGGCTTATGGAGCTTTATAGGGAGTTTCAGCTCATTGTTTAGATCTCCACATGCAACTTTAATGTTTTGATTAATTCTCACCACACTCATAGCTGCTTAGTCCACAGCAGGCAGCTGTTTTCAGAGAAAAAGCTCTAAAAACCCATTGTACACTACCTGCTCAGCACCAAACAGCAGACAGACTCAATTAGCAACTAGCTGGTGACCATAGTAGAGCATTTTGCAGCTAAAATATTATAGCCAAATATTACCCTCAAAAGTTGGTGGAGACCAAAAGCAGAGCTAAAGAGTGAATTCTGGACACAAACACAACTCCTAATAAAGGCAATACTGTAGCTGTGATTCTGCTGGATGTGTAAATAAGCAACTGTTTGCTAACACGTTTGGCATATCTATGACCAAAGAAATCTTGTATTGTGGGTTTAATTTAATATTAATTCAGCAATTTTGTTAGGCAGAATAATATTATATAGGAATGAGTCTAGACAGCTGCTAAGTATCTATTTTCACTGGATAAAACTAAGAAGATAAATTTCATAACATCTCTATGTGAAATTATGTTCCGAGCTCTCACAAAAACAAGACTTTTCCATCAGTTTTAACCTGAAAGGTCCGCTGATTTGTTTGGAAACAAAGAAATAATATGCAAATCATTATTTGGAAGCCTACACCAATTTTTTTTTTTTTTTACATTAATCAATAAGGAGTTACAAATAAAGCTAAATAAAACTATTAATAACTACAAATAAATAAATGCATAAGATCCAGTGTAATATGTTCCGCTAAAACACACAAGTAGCATGAAGAACAAATATCAGAACACAAAGGGCATGAAGGGAGTAAAGAAAAAGGAAGAAATGTAAACTCAAAAAACTGACAAATGAGACTAGAAGTTGTTTAAGAATAGACACGTCATATAGAAACGGAAATTGAGATCTTGAAGAAGGACATAAAAGCAAAAAGGAAATAAAACAAATATACAGAGTTGAAAGAAATGAGCTTAAGCAAGAGGTAAAACAAAAAGACAAGAAGAGGCACAAGGTGCTGGAGAGAGATATGAATAACTACAGGAAGATGGAAACAAGTGGAGACAGTCGATGGTGGGAGAAAACCAAAAGAAATTTAAGAGGTCTGTAGTGATATACGCAGAGAATTTGAAAGAATGGAACAATGTGGAGGCTCAACTAAGATGAGAGCTGAACAAAACCTTAAAGGAGCAGAAGAGGAAACCAAACACAATTCTTCTTTTTGACAAGAAAACAAAAAAACAAGTGGCTCAATCCACTGGCAATTAAAATATCTCACACACAGAACATTTAGCAGAAACATCTTCTGTAAATGTCAGACCTAAGTGAGTTTTGCCGCNTGTGTGTGTGTGTGTGTGTGTGTGTGTGTGTGTGTATGGTGGGGGGGGTTAACGATAAGGAGAATCCCGGGATGCAGGCCACGTTGGTCTCTCTGACCTTTTAACACACATACCCACCCACCAGCGCCGTGGCCCCATCAGGCCTGGTGATGCCCCGTGTGACTGCCACAAGCATGTAGGGCCAACTGGGCTGTGATGTCATAAGAATGTGACCCCCCCAGCCCCAGCCCTAAACCCATCTCGGTCCCTGCCAGCCTGCAGTAGAGCGGATCAGACTGTACCCTGAGGGACGCACTGGCCACGGCTGGACTAATTTAAGGAGAAGGGAGTTGGGGGGTGAGTAGGGTGACACCACTGCGCTGAGTGTCTCAGGTGTCAGCCTTGTGCTTTCTAATATTAAAGACACTTGGCCTGTGTGTATGTGTCTGAGGGAGTGTGTACCCATGTGTTTGTAAGTGTGCTGTTTATGTGCAGTGTATTTTTAGGTAACTGTATTTTCCACTCCTTGTGCAGCACTCCCCTGGCAGCGGGGGGTGGGGGGTGGGGGGAATCTGGGGATCACCTGGCTCTTATATAATAGCATTCCTCATTAGAAGATATTGATGTTGGCTGAAAGACTTTCTGAACATGATTTTAGTTTATTTTATTGCATAATTCTTTGCAAATAGTTGCAATATTTGTTACATTCCTTTTGCATTACAGCCAACAAAGCTGGGCTTACTTGCTTTCATTGAGTCAAACATTATTGTGCATCTAAGCCCACATTATTAGCAGAAATAGACCAAATAGTGACGTACAGTCTTTCATTTTAGTTTATATTAAAGATACAGCCAACAGCTTTTATCTCTGAATTTCTGAGTCACATGTATCATTTTCTTGGCTGTTCATCTGTGCTGCACTCCTAAATCTAATCCTTCCTACATTACATAAAAATAAAATATTCTGAGATCAATATTCTGAATGTGAAAGAGCAGAACGAGGTGTAATTCTTGGCATAGACAAACATCCTGTAAAAGTGCTGAATGGGATGAAATAAAATGTCTTTTCTCTCGCCAAAAAAAGTGGCAGTGGATCAGTAAAGTATTCACAGTAATTCACCTTTTCCATATTTTGTTATGTTACAGCCCTATTCCAAAATGAAATTCAATTATTTTCCTCAAAATTCTACAAACAATACCCCATAATGACAACATGAAAGAGGTCTGTCTGAAATCTTTGCAAATTTATTAAAAATAAAAAATGAAAAAAGCACACGTATTTTGTACTTTGTTGAAGCTTTGGCACCACTTTCCACCTCAAGTCTATTTGAGTATGATGCTACAAGCTTGGCACACCTTCTGGCTGTGGCACTCAAGGACAATCACAGAGTTGTCCTGTAGCCACTCCTTTGTTATCTTGGCCGTGTGCTTAGGGTAACTTACCTGTTGGAAGATGAACCTTCGCCCCAGTCTGAGGTCCAGAGTGCTCTGGCTGTCATTTGCCTTTTTACTGAGGAGTGGCTTCTGTCTGGCCACTCTACTATACAGGCCTGATTGCTGGAGTGCTGCAGAGATGGTTGTTCTCCTGGAAGTTTCTCCTCTCTCCACAGAGACACGCTGGGTTCACCTCCTTGACTATGGCCCCTTCTCCCCCGATTGCTCAGTTTGGTCAGGCGGTCAGCTCTAGTAAGAGTCCTGGTGGTTCCAAACGTCTTTTATTTTGAGAAATCTTTCTGTACCCTGGCATGTTTTGTTGGGCTCTGTGTCAGATTAACACACGTGGATATAAAGAATGTACTTTCATTCATGAACCTCCTACAGCCAATGTCAGCCCTCCTCTGACCCCTAACCCACTGTCTTGTTGTGACCCGAAGCAGCTGCAAGCTTGACACACTGCCCTGACTTCCCCCAGAACTGTTACGCAAGCTTTTCTCCCTGCTTACACGATGCAAAAATTTGCATATTGCCCTGAATTAGCACATAAATACTGTTATAAATACTGATGTCTACTCATCTCTCTCTCTCTCTCTCTCTCTCACACCTGCCTATCTGCTGCAGGTCTGAGCAGGGAATTCCCTCTGTGGAGGCATGTGTGTGATCATACACATGTCAAAGCCCAGGTGATAGAGAGGATAATAACATAATGACAGGCCAGTTCTCTAGTCATAATTCTCTGTTAGCCTCAGGGTGAGGTGTGTATTTGTGGGGTTGGTGGTGAGCCAGTTGAAAAACTGATAGGAGTGTATTCTTCTTCTTTTTACCTGCCGTTTCATAAACACTTTCACTTCCTCTGTTTCTTACAGTGGTGGAAGAAGTATTCAGAAGTTTTACTTTAGTAAAAGTACCAGTACTGTACTGCAAAATACTTATACACTATGAGTAGAGGTTCTGCATTCAAAATCATACTTTAGTAAAACTATAGAAGCATTATTAGAAAAATGTGTCAAAAGTACTCTTTATGGAGAAAAATGGCCTCTGTAACTGATCCATTATAATTATTATAAAAACTTTGTTTTCACTGAAGCTATATCAGTGCATAAGTAGCATTTCTATACAGTTTCTTACAGCAGTTAAGTCCAGTGTTTTCCAGTCTAGGGGTGGGGCCCATCCAAAGAGTCACAAGATAAATTGAAGGGGTCGTGAGATGATTAATATTTAGGACTTTTCTCAAATCTTAGCACGTTTGTGAAATTTTGACTCATTTTACATTTTTGGGGCTCGAACATTTATTCAAATGAAACTAAGAAGTTTAGAGAGGAAATTTGGTGGGACTGCTCACAACTCATCGACATCTAAAATATGGCAAGGGGACCCCAAGTGGGCTCTGGTTTTTGTTAGCGGTCAAACACTGGGAACAACTGGTTTAATCTTTAATAATACATTGGATTTCATAAGGGTATCATTCGTTGAAAAGAATTTAACTGAAAAGCAACAAGTAACTACAACTGTCAGTTAAATGTAGTAAAAAGTAAAATAATTCCCTCTGAAATGTGGAGCAGAGGTATAAAGTCACATAAACTAGAATTACTCAAGTAAATTACAAGTACTTTAAAATTGTACAGTACTTAACTTCACTTAGTAAATGTACTTAGTTACTTTCCGGCACTGGATTCTTCCTCCTCGTCCTTTCACTTCACTTCCTTTAGGCTCCTGCTTTGCCCTGATGTTAACCAGTTGCTCGCATGAATAAATTGAAGAGAAGAAGAACAAGTAAACCAAAGACAAAATCTTCTGGGGGAGAAAAAATGCAGACTTGCAGATTTTTCTCACAAAGATTTGTCACGGTGAATGGCTGATGAATGAGAACAGACAGTAAGAAGAGTGTGTGTGAGTGTTAGCTTTGAGCATTGGACTTTAGCTGTTTCTCTATGTATTATTAAGAAGCTTAGAAATACAAGGAAACACGGGAGCTTGTCTTGTTTAGCAGGGAAATTGTTATTCTTTTATGAGGGTGTTTCATATTGATGACTCTGTTGTGAGTCTGTGATTTGTAGCCAAACAGAAATAACTTTGATTCAGCTTCATGTTTTGGGAATTTACCAACGACCTTTTGGATACTTTCACTTAAAATGTTTTCACAGTTAGACAGATTAGCTCGGATGAGTCACAGATTTCCAAGGTTACACGCAAATATGCACAAGTGCAAGAGTGTGTTTGTACATGGCTCTGAGGAGTGGCGGACCCAGGTTGTCGTTGGATGTCACGTCTAATATCATCACACGGCCACTGGAGCTCTATTATTCATGAGATCAATGCAGAGATTCAACCAAGCCTGATACAAGGGAACCCATCTCCCGCTGATGCTCTCCCCCTCCCTCCCTCCATACCATCTCCTCTGTATTTCTCAGAAGATAATCTTCCCATCACACTTTCCTACTGAGATTGAGTTGTGGAGAGTTGTGAGTATGAAAACTGAAAGTTTTCACCCCAAGGGATGACAACCAGCGATAGACAGTGAGTGGGGGAGCACCGCTGTCAGACACTCAACAACGACCAGGGAAGTGTGAACTTGAGCTACGTCTTCCATATTTCCTAAGCTACTGTATAACTTTTGGTCACTCATTCACTATTCCCTACATTATAAACAGTCATTAGACTCTATAGTGAGCAGTACAGAGATTTCAGTGTAGGTGTAGTGTTGCATAACTGCAACCCGATACTTTGTAGGATTTTGTTGCATGAAGGAACCTGCACAAACACCTCATCTTTCATTTCAATGTGAGGATATCTGATGGCGCTGTATAGTTCATACATTTTACAGCTAAAAAAAATAACCAAAATGAAATGTAGCGCAACAGGTCCATTGCAAAACACCATACTTGAATTTACTGGAATCAAATAATGTTGTATTATGTATATAATTTCTACAAATGTCAAGGTAATCCAAATTGAAGTTTCTATATAATGTTTTACAGTGTAACAAGTACAAATAACTGTCAAAAATAAATGCCCAGCAGGAGGTTTTAATAAAAGTAGTATAAGTCTTACTCAAATGTTAGGAAGAACAGTGTCACTTATTATAGTCAGTACCAGGGACCCTTTCCACAAATCCTGCAACACTCAACATGCAACAATTCCAGCCACACAAATACTCAAACATGCACGTTTGTATTCTTCCATGTGGAAAACATGACTGATGTGCCAGGAGCCAGAGTGACAGAAAAGGAGGGACTATCCATGCATGCTGTCTGATGCCTCCCAGGTCCATCAAATGTGCACTTTTTACAGCACAACGACCAGAATCACTATACATGAAGGACCACACATGCATACACCAGCCAAGATTCAACCATTCGCTAACATTCACCACTTACACAACTGTGAGACTCTGCGAACTTGAGCCAATTGTTTGCAGTTTTGCGTGAGGGAGATATCAATGACACACAGTGTGTTCACGCCAAGACAATCCAAAGAAGAGGTCTAATAAGGCAGAATAAGTAAAACCACCTGTGGGGTTGGACCATGGGTGTGTGGGGCCTTAAAAACAGCAAGACATATAAGAGCTTAAAAAGTAGATCGGCTTCTTGATTTTCAAGATCAAAAAATCTGACCAAGCATTTAGTGCTTGACAGTTTGACACATTTTAACAAGTATTGAGGTTAAATATCCAGCCCTGTTCTTCTATGATGTATAATGGCTACTAATGATATCAATATATACATTCTTCATTCATTTTCACATTAAGAGCAAACCAAATCACTTTGTAATTTTTCACGCTAAAATGGAAATGTTCAGAAGATAATCTTCCCATCACACTTTCCTACTGAGATTGAGTTGTGGAGAGTTGTGAGTATGAAAACTGAAAGTTTGACGTGGCTGTGACGTTGTAAATACGCCTTTAATAAGATCTCCGTTCTTCCTGTGTGCCCTGCCAAACATGCCAGTGTTTCAGAGAGATGCTCACAAGTCTTTGAGCTATAGAGTCCAAGTCAAGTCTCAAGTCACTTGTGGTTATAATGAATGTTGTATCACCTGCCATGTTCAATCCAGGCTGCTTATAAACTGCATAGCTATAAGGAATTCTGTAACTGTAACCTGTTTTTCACTTTCAAAGCACAACCAAGTGATGGGCAGTGCGGCTACTAATCACAGCTCATTAACTACTGTAAGTCAACACCCCCGCAGACTCTCAAACCCAGTGTAACATTAACTAAATAAAACTGTAACGTTGCATGATCAACAATAAACCTGTAACCTGTTTGCAGCCAACGTTAATTATCGTGATGGCAGCCAGCAGAACGGAAATGATTACATTAATCGACCCCCACAAGTCTGGCAAGTAAACAAACGCTCATTCATCTTTTCATAACGAATGACAGTCAGAGTTAACCTCCCTTAGGTCGTAGCAAAAGCAAGAAGCAAGCTAACGTTAGATGGCCAATGCTGAGCTAACATGTTGAGTAACCTCAGGTTACACTTCAGCGCTTCTTTGTTTTGGTCTTGTATGAAAATTTAAAGCCATATGAGGAATGTCTGGAGCAGCTGCCGGTATGTTTGTAGTTTGTAGTCCTCTCTCACATGTGGCTGTGCGCAGCTAACACTACGTTTTACGTAGGCAGGTTATAGGTAAGGGAGGGAGGGGAATAACAGCAAGCTCATCAGATGTTTCCTAAAAATAAACATTGTACACGAGTCCCACACCTCAAGTCCGAGTCAAGTCTGAAGTCTTTTGAGGACGAGTCTCAAGTCACTGTGTGTGCGACTTAGGTCGGACTCAAGTCCGAGTCTCAAACTTGAGTCCCCATCTCTGGTTTTTCACAGCAACTCCTAATTAGTACCCATACCGCCTGAACTTTGAGAACTACAACTCAGAGGCCCTGGGAACTACAACTTCCAAAGAGACAACCACGTGTCAGTTGACGTGGCTGTGACGTCTCTGCAGGCGTGCGTATGTGCTGGTCTGGGCTGCCTGTGCGTGGACGCCTGGACAGTGATGTCAGCACACAGGCTGCGGTCAGTGATGTCGGGTTAGGAGTGGGACCGTTTGGCGCTGCAGCAGCTGGAACGGGCTCCCGCGGGAGAGCTGGGAAAGTGGCCACAAACCTCCCCCCAAAGGACGAGGGGGCAGAGAGGGGACAATCCTGACTACAGCATGTTATTAGCGGATGTATTGTGATGCTGTTCTCTCTTTCTGTGTGCCACATTGTTCTACGTAGTTACTAAAATCATCTTGTGTCTGTATGACTGTGTGTGTGTGTATGAGTGTAGCAGGAAGCAGTGGTGACGCTCTCACACCGCCCACCATAGAAATTGCAACGGAGAGCCCATCCTGGTCGTACTGGCCAGCTGGTGGATATACTAACAAACACCGGCTCAATAAAGGCTGAGTCAGGACACATTGGTCTCTGTATGTCTGTATCTGTGTGTGTTTGGGGACAGTGGTGAGATGATGGCAAAGCAGAGTGGTGTACACACACTCCTATGCTTCTCTCTTGACACATGTGAGGATAAACATCGATTTCCTTGACTGACGTTAGCACCCTGTTGAGTAAACACACACCTGAACTCACACCGCCGTAGCCACATATTACAGCCCCTGCGACACTCTGATGCCTACAATACCTCAGTTGCGTCTACAGCTGCCTGATTAATGGCGACAGGCCCAACAAACAGCGCCAGTTCAGAGCAGCCTCGCTACAGATCTCCCATACATGCAGCCACTGAACACAACAGCATCTACCTGTACTATGGTTTAGTTGCCACCAACTGTCATCACAGTTCACTGTCACTCCCCTAAAGGCAGAGAGACACAGGTAACACAAAAAATCTCACTCTCTCTTGTTCTTGCTCTACACTCAAAGCTCCCTTTATAGAGCTGATCTTGGCAAATCCGCAATTTAAATTATTTTCAAATTGTTTTAATTTGTGCACTGTTTTTAACCATTTGTATTTATATGATGTCTGCTTTGTGTCTCTGATTTACTGCTGACAGCCATTTGCTATAATTGATTTCATATGCCAAAATCGATAGACATGCAGTGAAAAAGGTGCTTTTGGGGCCCAGTTTGTCCAGTTGGCTAATCAGCCTTTGCTGAAACACTACACCAAACAGAGATCGTTCGTGAATGAAAACCATTGCTGTACTAAGTAAGATACTAGCGATAACCCTCACACAACTTCATGTTTTACTTCAATATAAATATATAAAGCTTTGTCTGTTTTTAAACAGTTTGAATGTTGTTCTGGTTATCTATATACTAATCACTCTGGATAAAGAAAGGCCTTTAGGCAAAAGAAATCCATTTCATTCCATTATATTAACCTTGTTTATTCCCTCCGATAACAACACAAACACAACAAATCCCAAAAACAGAGCCAGTGTTTCAGTAAGGAGCAGTGAGCCGCAGGCATGGATATTACAAAAGGCTCAGTGTGAAAATACCTTACTGATGCAAAGAATCCTTTTTTTTTGAAGAAAAAATGTTGAATATTCTCACATGAAGAGCACGATGGGGTTTTGTACAGTAATGGCGTGAAGGAAACCTAATTGTAGTATATCCCTAAGGCCGCAGGCTGATCAAAACACTGAGCTCAGGACATCAGAATTGGATATGAAAATGTGTCTCTGGGCGCAGTGTATAGTTATTGCGTGTGTTCACAAAAAAGTTGTTTTTTGGCTTCCTTTCATGAACAAATGTGATCAAATGCGTAATTTGGTTTATTAACTGTGCTTGTGTGTGTGTGTGTGTGTGTGTGTGTGTGTGTGTGTGTGTGTGTGTGTGTGTGTGTATGTTAGCGAAAAAAGACACAGTAAAACAGTCCAGAGGGGGCAGTCACGATGCCATAACTAAAAGCCTCTCCTGTCTCAGAAATCTGAGAGTCAGGTGTGCGTGTTTGTGCGTGTACAAACTCAAAAAAAATTCTGACAATGAACATGTGAAATCCTCACATCATTTAAACCCCTCCACTTATTTTTCTGTTTTTCCTGTCTTTTTGTCCTGTCTAATAACTCAGTCAAGCCATGACAGAAACGGGGTTAAGTCCCCCTTCTCTCCTTTTATGTTAAGAACAGACAGACCTGTGATATAAACGAGGAAAGAAAAGACTGAAAGCATACGGAGCGGTGAGGAGGGAATGTCCTGAATGTGAAAGTGTGAAAGGGGTGGAGGGCGGCTGGAGCGGTGTGAGCTTGGGTTTGCACAGGAACATGCTAGAGGATAAGGCGTGTTCCCTTTGGCACGGCAGTGCAGTGTAAATCCACCAGTGTCATCTGATGCCTGTGTTTGTGACGGTGCAACGGTGTGCGGCGTAGCTGAGAAAAGATCTGGCAGCTATAAATAGGCTGTGTGCTAAAGAGGCGCGTTGTAAATACAGAGCCCTGGTGTGGTGTCACTTTACACCCCCCACCCCCTCTTGGTCTTAGCCCCAGCCTCCACTGGACTCCTCTTAACAGTTTCATTATGCCAGAGTGCGTCATGAGCGCTGGAAAAAAAAGACCTGAAAACACAGGAAGAAAGAGAGGAAGAAAGAAATGAAAGACGGGGGCTGGCAGCGGTGTAGTTATGGGACAGATTACTCTTAAGTGTGTGTGTGAGTGTGAGTGTGAGTGAGTGTGTGTGTGATGTCATGTTACTGAGGCCAGGCTTCCCCGAGTCCTCTGGTGTCTGCAAGTTTGTGAAGCTTCCAGTGTACAAGTGAAACCTCTCATCTCCACCCTTTCTATCTTCTTGCCTTTCCCCTCTTCTTGTCTCATGGATTCTCCTCTCCTCAGTACCCCCTTTTCTTTTCCTTGTTTCCTCTCCTCCCCCCTTGCCTCATCGTCCCTTTTTTCCCCAC
>JAPMOB010205972.1:0-12330 GCA_029875015.1 Lepomis gibbosus | reverse complement strand
TTTTTGTCAGTTATGCTCCCCATTCATCTGACAACTGAGAACATGACTGCTGTTGCATGCTGTGTCCACACTTAACCAAAAATAGTTGCACTTAAATGCAACATAAACCTGTGTTTTTGTAACATACTAAAACTAGAGAACCCCTCAGTAACCAATAATACATTATTACAAGTGTACTCAGTGCTCATGGGTTGGACCCCACTCATCTTAGAATTCAGCCTTCCTTTTGTTCTTGAAGTTTTGTTGTCATTTGGTGATTTTGTTGAGACAGACATATACATTTTATATTTTGCCATGATGGCACACCATGAGACAAGGGAAAACAGTCCCAGTCAAGCTAGATGGTAAAATTTCACAAGATTCTTCCCTCATTATTCCGATATTGAACCCCAGGCTCCACCAGGGCCCAAGAAAAACCATTTGTGTCGTTGAGCCACTCTGTAAAAATATGGACCCATGCCACTGACTGCAGCATGAGGCCTGACCTCTGCATGGGGACATTTTCCACTGGCACTGGCCTTTCTCAACCCATGAGGGGATTACTGTTGCTGACAGATCTAGGTCTGTTTACATGTTGTCCATTCACAGGGCTTCTGAAGTTTAAAAGGTTGGTGGCCCGGGGGAGCCTGCATAGGGAGTTGACTCTACCCTGAGGAGCCACCTGGTAAACAGTTAAAAACAAAGAGTGGCCGTGTAAAGCGATGAAGTGATTGTTTTTGTTTTTTGGGTCTTTTCCTGTTAGTGTTCTTGCACAATAATTGTTTTAACAGAAAGATAGGACAATTATGCGTATTTTTCAAAAATTGTATTAAATTGTAATGTTATCAACTGAAAGAAATTTTTCTTCTGTCCTTTCTGTACTCAAACTGGTATTTTTTAGAATGACATTGTTTTTGGGAGATTTTATTCTTTATGCTTTATGGTCTGAAACTTTGGAGAGATTTTTCAGTCTGCATGGGAAATGTTACAGCGCAGCTCTGTCTGGAGTCATTTTAAAGCTCTGCTGCCTCTTGCTGGAATACATGTGAAGCTACAACTGGTGTTTCCGTGGTGGGTCGGTGAAAATGCAAGTATGTAGTCACTGTTTATAGTGAATTGACAAAATATATATAACATATTCAAAAATACCTTTAACTGTTCACATACTGTATTTCTTCTTCTTCTTCTTCTTCTTCTTCTCTGGTTTTCATGTAAGTTTCCATATGTTTTAAGCCTCTCTGGAATCTTTTATTGGTGCACACAACACTCATCAATGGACTAGCACCTGAATACTTGTCAGACATGCTTTTAATGTATGCTCTCTTTAGGGAGGGATATATCCCTCTAGTGTGGACAAAGAACTATAGGGAGGTGGCATTTGGTGTCTATGTCTCCTTGTCTCTGGAATAGCCTGTCAGAAAAGCTCAGGGCATCACAATCTGTTAACACCTTTAAAAGAAATCTACCTATGTACCTTTTTAGCTTAACATTACTTTAAACAATTTTATTTTAATCTACCCTCTTCTACTGTGTTTCTTACCATGTTTCTTATTTACTATGTAATTATTTTTCTTTATTATTTTCACTGATTATTGTAAAACCATGTATTGCAAATGAGCACAGAAGGTGCTGTACAGTCCTATTTGATTTGATTTGATATTTGACAATGGATGACATTGTGTGTGACGACACATACAACCATAAAACAAAATGAAATATGGCACTTTGTAATTTTTTCAATGAATTCAACACATACAAAACACGGGAAGTGTCTTCTAGACCTAACACTATGTTGCAGTGACATACATGCATACATTTATTGTGCAGAACAATAAGTAGTTTAGTAGAAAACAAGTAAACAAAAGTATTTTTTTTCTATCAAATTTGTATGTCAGCCACAAGAGACAATTTAAATCACTTTTCGATACAGTAAAGAACATTTACAGAACAGTATTAGAACATTTACAAACACAATAAAGGAACAATAACAAGGAAAATAAAATAAAATCAAGTAGAATATAATTTTATAAATAAAAATAGACCTCTAAATGATCATTACACTTGGATTCCTACATTTTCTGTCATCCCTGGTATTTAAACTATAGTTTGATGTAATTAATGATATAAGAATATTCCTAAAGTTTACATTTAGATATCTGATCCACTCACTTGCACCAGAGAGACTGCTAATTTGATCATTTTGGCTTTTGACCCCCTAGAAATGTCAATTTAAAAGAGAGATGTCTGTCAGGCCTATTCGTTTCAAACACTGCTGAGTCTTGCAGAACTTTTCAGACACTGGATTTGTACCTCATTTTGACATTTTTTTATACAAAGCACTTGAGCTGACCTAACCATGTAATACAGGCTCGGGGCCAGTAGAGGCTGCCAGTCTACCTGACCTTTTGCATCTCGGTCTGTCCCACAGTAACCAACCCGTCTTTCTTTACATCAAACAGACAAGGCCTACTCTGACGCCGACCTGCAGGGCTCATCGTCGGACAGCGAAGATGAACTTATGGGTCAGTATCAGGAAGCAGTCAGCCGCTCCCAAGGCCTCCGGGGAGGAGCCAAGGCAGCCGCTAATGTCAAACACGCGGGAGGATTCAGCTGGGAGAGCCGTCAGAAGTACAGCCCTCTGACTGCTGATTATGACGGCTACAGCAGCGAAGCCTCGGCTGATGACGGTAGGTTCTGTATTTCTTACTGAATTAGAAAAACTAGTAGTCTTCCCTGCTATTATTCATATACAGAGACAGAGAAAATCACTTATTTTTCCAAGAACATCCACTAAGGAGACCTCAACAGTATAATGAGAAGCTGCACTTGTTTAATAGATTAATATAGATATTCCCCCCTTATCACTGCAGTAAGCACAGGCAAATGCACAGACTCCAAACTAACTCACACATATACCACACACACACACACACACGCACACACACTGTCAGTTAATCCAAAGAGGTGATCAAAGCGAAGCTCCTGTACAGCACACTCTCCGTGGGAGGGTTATGAAACAGTCAACTGTCTGCATAATCTGCACAGCCGCAGCCTCGCACTTTCCCTTTTTTTCTTTTTTGACGCATCTCTGTTTCCCATCTGCCAGACTCACCATCACAAGGCGTTTACCGTGGTGGATGGAAGGCAGTTTTTTTTTTTTTTTTTAATATTTCAACATAGACCAAGTCACAGGAGAAGACTTGCACTGACCTATTTGGATCAATCTGTTATTCATCTGTCACAACACTTTGCTACAAGTGTGTGCTGTTGATTTATTTGAGGTTATGAAAATTACCATAGACACTTCATCTGCACCCTGAACATGAATCAGTCATTTAGGGTGTGTAACATTTTTGACAACATATGATATACTGCAGTTATTTGTTATATTCATGTGTTCAGGTAGGATGGTGCTAAAGTGAATGAGGTGCTGAGAAGTTTTTAGGGAAATACCTTTATTTACTTGATTGCCGTGAGTTAGATAAGACGATAAATACCACTCTCGTGTCTGCAGCTAAATGCGCAGCAACAGCCAGCTACAGCTTAGTTTAGCTTAACAGCTCGTCTGGGTCTGCACCTCTAAAGTTCACAAATTAACATCTAATATGTTGTGTTTAATTCATACAAAAAACATTATGTGAAAACAACTAGAGTTTTCACTGGGAGTTATGTGCCAGACTATTTTAAAATCTGGTTATCACTGCAACTTTTCATTTTTAACTCTCAGGTTTTGCACGGATTAATCAAATTAGACAAACTGTGTTAATTAGTGAGCATTAGGTACGCTGGTAGGCAAACTTTTATCGTCAGATTGAGCCAGGCCAGCTTTTTCCACCTGTTTCCAGTCTTTATACTATGCTAGCTAACTGCAGCCTTATATTTACCGGACGAACACGAGAGCAGCGTCTATCTTATAGTAAAACTTTCATTAAAAGCACCAATGACCTTATATCCGAAGATCTGGATCTATGTCTCTAAAGGAAGGAAATAAGCAAATGAAAAATTGCATTGTATCTCTTACGAGTAAATGTTGAAATGAAGGTCCCAAAACTAGATCAAAATGAAATAAGGAATATTAGTCAATACATGAATGTAATCTCAGATCTTGTGATTCGTAACCACTCCTCACAAGAGCCATTGATAGACTATCTATAAGATACACCTGATCCTTTTTAAAAAAGTAAAGTGACATATCCTGCAACTGTATCTAACACTAGTTTTGTGTGGACACAAAAATGCAAATTTGAGGTTGTGTTTGACATCCTCAGACAGAAATCCGCCATGTTTGTGACAGTGTTTTTCAAAAAAACAATCTAATCGTTGCCAGGGTCGTCAGTTGTTGAATCATGTCTGCACCAGCTTTGTGTTATATAAGACAGAGGGTTCCGAGGCTGAGTGTCTGGTACAATCTATTTAAAGCAATGTTTGAATGTGTAGCTGAGGGACAAATTGTGCATGACATGCTTCTGACTCCATTAGTAAAGAAGCAACGCACTGTACAAGGTTGTCGCAAGTGCTGCAGATGCTGTACGTCTCCTCATAACCACTAGATGGTTCCTGTCATCCTCAGTCTGGGTTCAAATAAATGGTACTCAAGGGTTGTTCAGTGACATCGTATTTAAGGGTTTTCAGGTCATTTTCGTTGCATGCACAGAAATTCCTGATGATGATTTCACTTTTGTAATAGTAGCAAGTTTTATAAGGAGATCATCTGATTGAAATTGGAACAGCCTGATTTAATTTTAGTCTCAAAGCCACAGTGAATCTTCATTTTGAGACAAGCGACCTTTAACACATCACTGATTAGTTGTTGTCCACTTACAGGGCACATTTTTTAAAGTAGAATGAAACATGTAGCAGTTTTACCACGGTAAATCATCTTCCGATTCTTTTTTAAACAACAATGTAGTTAAATCACATCATAGAACAGTAGTTCTCAACCCTTCTGGTTTGTAACACCCTTAAAACAAAATATTGTCTACTCACGACTAGAGCATCAACTAAGAATTTCATTATCAATTCAGATTATTTTCTCAATTATTTGATGAATTGCTTTTTTCTCTAAAATTGTGAAAATGCTTATTATGTAGTATTGAAATTGCAAATTGAATACATCGCTTTAACATTTGAGAAGCTGAATGTTTAGCTTAAAAATATCAATGAAATGACAAATAAATTATCAAAATGAATTAATTTAGATTATACGACTAATCATTACAACTGTATGTCATTGGTTGCAGATGTCTACCACTGATCTGTTTCCTTGTTGTATTAGAGAATTTGTTAGTCTTAAAGAAATAAAAATAGTAATTCATTTACCAGAACAAATGCAAAGACTAGAGGGATGTATAAAGAGAAGTCTGGTTAATATGATAATAATTTGCTCCTATTGACTTTAAAATTAAAGTTAATGGTGTGTTAGCCACAGTGTTAATTCTATCAAAGAGTGAGAGAATGAGTAGACAGCAATATTTTGAACTGCATACATTGAATGTATGAAGACATGTCTCATTTTCTGTTGGACTTGAGTCATATAAGCCTGGCAGCAAAACTTTGAAATTGACAACATTTCAGCTAAAAAGGTATTGTTTTGGTTTTTGTGTTATTCAAATACTCTTTTAAAGGTTTAAAGGATTATATTTATAGAAGTCAAGGTTGCAAGCAGATCATTTCTTTCTGTAAAATAAAAGGATGCCATGAATGGAAAAATTATGTTTGCAGTTTCTCAAAACTTTTTGGAATCACCCGATTATTGTGACCAGTCTACTTCTAATCCACACAACACACTAATCCGGTCTGTAGCCAGGAGAGGAACTCGAGCAAGAACTCTGTCCACCCATGGCTGCACTTTGGTTGAAAGTGCTAGAGGTGCATCATTGTCCTCCCTGTGGCTTTGATGGCTCCAGTTTCTCTCCCACCAAGTCTTCATGGATCCCAGCAAGCTATCATGGATCAGCAATGATAAAGCAGTGACCTCACACCAGTTCTGATACCAGGTCACTGTTTCCCTCCAAAACAGAAACATATTATTAGAAATTTAGACATAAGGAGTTTCCATGACAGCTGAGACTCTGAGTACACTTTCAAACAAGGTCTGAGGCGTGACTCCCACTGCTGCTTCTGTTTGTCTGCGAGTATGAAGAGCTTTATCCTCAGGACATATGTATTATACATGAGCAGGATTCTGCAGAGGCTGCAGAATCAGGCAGAGCGGGTGCCCTGGTGGCACCGCACAGCATCCCAAAATAGGATGTGAACAGTGAGAAAGAAAAAAATCTGAGGTTTGCCTGGACCAACTTTCTTTCTTTTCTCTGAGGTTAGCATGCTATCATGAGCGCTGGGTGAGGACATTGTTACTAGTATTTGAATCCATACTCAGAATGAACGGGACAACCCCGAAGTTAATTTAAGCCAGAAATTAAAATGGATTGATCAGAAATTGTTATATTTATTAGAAAACTATTTACAGAATGGACCCTTTGCTAAGCCACACCTGAAAACGCAGCTGGCCAATCACCTTGACAAACCAATGCCTTTCAGAGTTTTGAACCATACCACTATACGAATAATCTTAATAAGCTGAAAATGTTTGAATTGCAGTCTAAAGGATCTGTTCACAGTGTGTGTGAGAAAATAACCTGTTGATAAACTCGCTCTGAGGTCCAATACTTGCATGGCTGCGCTCCATTGACTCGTATAGAAAATGCTTCGTTTCTAGCTTTTTTTTTTTTGCTGTATTTTTCCAAGATATGCTCAAACGCTATTCCTGGGGCACTTGTAATAATTACAGTCTCAAGCCAGAAAGGTTAAAAGGAGAAGGAAAACGTATTCCCTTTCCAAAATCTAAAAGAAATCCAGAAAAATGTCAGCTGTGGATTGTCTCATGTAGCTAACACTAGCTAAATTACTACTGAATGTAACGATGATTGTTATTGATGATTAATGACTGTAATATTGAATAGAGACCTACCCAGCTGTACAGTGTTGATCTTTAATATTGTTGTCCTCTTTCTCAATAGTCAGGTAATACGGTGGTTCACTTTTACTGTGTGATCGGCAGGATTTAGCTTCTTTCTGAGGTCGCTTTTTCAAAAAAAAAGATTCAATATTCCTCCAGGGAGTGCAGTGACAGTGGCAGCGCCATGATAAATCCCACAGGTCTGACAATTTGTCAACAACATTAACAAAGGGGGCATAGCTTAGCAAAGGGTCAAATGAGCTTCAGAAGTGACTCTTTGCAAAACCCCGCCCCCTTACTTAAATTTTGAGGACACAGCCCATTACTGCTCCCAAGGCGTAACTACTGACTACATATCTTTCAAAAAGGAGTACATTTTTGAGTAACACATTCAGCATAGTCTGAGGTGGCAAACTGCTGCTGGCTACTCAAGAACCAACCAGCCAGCCAAAGGACGCAATAACATTGCCTGAAACATTTACAAATTAAGGAGGAAGTGTTCACTACAGTGCAGTGTTGTAGCTAAATTCAGTTACACTGGTCCAGGTTCACACATCCCATAACTAGCAAGGATATTAGCCTTACTTAGCATAAAACCAGAAACAGGTGAAGAGCAAGCCTGGCTCTGTTCAAAGTTCAGAAATAAGCCTTCCTGCCCCTCTAAAGCTCATTTTAATTAATCTCATTTGTTTTATTCATGCAACAATCAAAGTGTTAAAGTGTGTTTCAGCTTAGTCCCCCTGCTTAGATTTTTTTTTCCTGTACACAAAAAGAAATGAAAAAAACTAAAATTTGTGGTTTTAGGTTGGAGTTATGTGAGGTTGGCAAATGCCAGCCAATCTTGTCATCAAGTGTGCCATGAAATAGTTATCCAGTACTAAAACCCGTGCTCACCAACATTATCTGGCAACCCACACTATAGCCTAGAGCGCTGCACATAGGTCAGCCGTCCTGTGGTGTTATTTAATTGCTATTAAGATTGCTGGTAGGTGTACATTTGAGTTTTGGTGTACCAGTCTTTATGCTAAGCTACCCCTCCTGACTCCAGCTCCAGATTGATATCGAAATCTCACCTTACTCTCGGAAAGAAGGCAAACATTGACATTTTCCCGAGGTTAAAATATTTTTTTTAGAAATTAAACTAGCTGATGAACAAGGATCGAGATCATGTTCAAACAGGTGTTTTCCAGGTGTTTTTAGTTAAATGCCATTTAAATCCCATTTCTACAGTGTGTATTTGCAGTCACAGGTCAATAAAAATATAATATTGAATCTATCTATTTCTTAGTATTAGTGTAATTTATTACTCGTCGTTTGAATTGAACCTCAGTCATACTTTGCTGTGTTTAGATGAGGGAGATGATACTGCTCTTATAGACATTCTTTTGACAGCATATTACATAAACTGAAAGAGGCCTTTTGCCTAAGGGATTGAAGCCTTCACTGCTTGCATTATAAATAGCTACTGATTGATAGTCATGATATTGAATTTGCTTTGTGAAATGTTGATTTACTGTCTTGTAAAACTACAAGGTCAGACGTGTTTCCTCCTTCTTATAGCTATGTAATAGATAATAAAGTGCGGCTCCTCTCATTTGTCACCTAAGATATTTGTATCGGGGCTTCACAGTCGAGTTTTCCCACTTACAGAGGTACAAGAAAGCAAAACAAGGCGACTGCCTGTACAGAGGGGATGAAACTCTGTGAAGGAAGGGTGGGTTAGACGAGAGGAGGAATGGTAACCATCCCAATTAGCGGGCTGGAGAAAAGAGTAGTGCTTTTACACAGCAGCTTCCATCAAATCAACCGCCCCCGGCTCAGCAGGAAAAAAGCTGCTCAAAATGGATTTGCTCCTTTTATCAAGCCCTCCATGACACTTAGTTAAGACTTCTTTGCCTCCACCCTGCCACTGCTATGTGACACTTTGAGGTGGTGTCTCACTGACATTAGTAAGAGTGAAAGTTTCTCCCAAGAACTTGGGAAAAAGCTGGAATTACGTCATCATAGCGTTGGCTTTTTCCAAAGTTAGGAGACAGAAAAAGAAGACGATTTTTTCCCAAGTTATTTTCTCCTTCATCTTTTGTTTTCTTTCTTCCTTTTCTTCTTTTATTTTTTGCAAGAGACCGAGGTTTAAAGCACTCTTCGCCAGTGTCCCTATGGGAGTATTAGCATCGGCTGCTCAATTTTTGTGAATCCAAATTGGACAAGGGAAGCGGATTTGAGAATGCAGCTGACAACACAATTCAAGGTTCTTTGTAAGTGCCGCAGAAACTCTTAGTATAGCCACAGTCTTTGCTGTCCAGGCAATTCAGTCGTTTAGAAAGGTGAGAGGCATGAAATCTGTGGCACATTAAGAAGTATTCAGTTTAGTCCTTTAATGGTGCACACCTGATGTTTTATTTTGACTGTGCATTCAAACGATTTCTCTCACAGATTAGATTATCCTCCTGAGAATGGGCAGAATAAGTTCCATTTGTAAGAGTGAAAATGAAATATACAATACATTACATACAATAGTGTATGACTCAATGCTACAGAATTACATTTACCATTTTATTTAGAGCATCAGTGAATAAACTTGAATAAATTTACTGTCAATACATTCAGCCTTTGCTATGCTGTAATCTAGTGTCAACTCTGTAAATTCATTACAACATGGGTACACATTCTCTTTCTCCTGTTACCTGGCAGTGTTCATAAATTAACAACTCGTCTAAAAAAAAACAATACTTAGCACATGAATGTGGGGGAAACTGTTTTTAGCTACAGTGCTGCACATATCTTACACGCATCTCACCAAAGCTTAAACTATGTTTATTATTGGTTTTATATAAAATGTATGATATTAAGATATTTAATGTGCTTTTCTAAGATTTTCTTTCACCTTGTGTTTTATGTTCACATCTTATGTAAAGCATTTAGAATTATCCTGTGTATAAAATGTGTAATAAAAAAAGATGCCTTGCCTTGCCTATAGTAATACCTGCGGTTCAGGTGTCTACAGCTATTCCAGCAGTTCTGTGAGGTTGTACTTTGGCACAGTGTGCTTTGAACTAAATGTTAATGCCAGTATGGCAATTGAAAAAAAAGAATGCGAAACCCGCAAACTCATGACTGATTTATTCATTTGCTTTCAGTGGTGGAAGAAGTGTTCTGATCTTTTACTTAAGTAAAGTAGCAATATAATGTAAAAAGCACCCCTTTATAAGTCCTGCATTTAAAATATTACTTAAATAAAAGTACAAAGTATTAGCATACAACAAAATATACTTAAAGTATTTCAAGTAAAATTATGCATCATGCAGAATGTCCCTTTGAATGATAGCCTATATAACATTTATTTAATATTTATTAGTATCACTACATACACCGCGGGTCCTCTTACATCTCGCTGGTTGCAATTTGCAACCCTCACCACTAAATAGCACTAAAATGTACACACTGAACCTTTAACTTGTAACATTATATTATCATTTATTAGATTTATCAGTTTTGTATGTGTAATCTAAATCTGCTAAGTAACTAACTAAAGTGACTAAAGCTGCCAAATAAATGTAGTGGATGAAGTACAATATGTAGAAAGTAGCATAAAATGGAAACACTTTAGAAATAGTAGCTATAGTACAAGTACCTCAAAGTGTTATAGTACAGTACTTGAGTAAATGTACTTAGTAACATTCCTCCACTCTTTATTTGAATTTAAAAATGGTGTCATTTAGGGTGAATAAGATCAGTTTGCTGAAATGTCAATATTTATACATTAAAATAAAAGCTTCAGTTTTATTTTATGATACATATGTTATTGTGATGCTTGATCGTTCTCCTGACTTCCTTCCAATCAGCCAACTGTATCCAGAGGATGAGACGAACACCGCCGCTGGATGAGCTTCAGCCACCTCCGTATCAGGATGAGAATGGCTCTCCACGGATGTCCTGTACACTGTCAGATCTGGGAGACGCCAAGTGTGATCTGTCCCATACCAGTGGCAGTCCCCACCTGTCCTTTGGCAAATGCCCTAGTGAGGGAAGTGACGGCCACGAGACTGAGAGTTACCTCAACAAGGGCTACGAGGAGGATGTACCCAGTGACAGTACGGCTGTTCTCAGCCCAGAGGTAAATACCAGCAATACTAGAAATGAATATTGAGGTTTTTATTGCACATTGAACATGTCATTGGTTTCTTTAGGACATGTCAGCTCGTGGATCAGCAGCTCAGCTTCCCAAAGGTTATGAACCTGATCCACTTGCAAAATATGGCACTCTGGACGTGGTGTTTGACTATGACTCAGAGGACCAGCAGCTGGCGGTCACCATCATGGCAGTATCAGATCTGCCCTCCATAAAACGTACCGGCAACATCTCCTGGCAGGTCCACCTGGTGCTGCTGCCCACCAAGAAGCAGAGGGCAAAGACAGGAATTCAGAGAGGCCCATGCCCAATCTTCACGGAGACCTTCCGCTTTAGCCATGTGGATTCAGAGATGATCAGCAATTACGCCATTCGATTTCGCCTTTACAGCATGCGACGGATGAAGAAGGAGAAGGTGCTCGGGGAAAAGGTGTTCTACCTCACCAAGCTTAACCTTCAGGGCAAATTGTCTGTGCCAGTCATATTAGACCCATGCTGTGCTCTCCAGGTAAGTAGGATCAAAAAAGATGCTGGCTTTCAAGCGCTCTCTCAACACTTCACTAATTCCTCTTCTATAATGATTGATTTTTCATGTGATTGGATAACATTTTCAGAGAGAATATAGATCTTGTTTTACGAAGCAGGTACGTTGTGTTTGCCTTGTTGGTTTATTGTGTGAGGAATGGATGGGTGGTGTGACACCTCACAACATTTGTAGTGCTATGGTAAAAGAGCAACACATTAGTTTATATTGCCAGGGAAATGTGTCTTGTTCGGGTTGCAAAGCCTGTCCAGCTTTGGATTTCTCTACATATTAAAGCATGCCTATGCTAACTAGCTTAAAGGAGAACATTTTGAAGCCTCGAGTTTGGCCGATATGGCGCCGCAATGTCCCGGAAGTGACGATAAAGCGGAGCTAATGGTCGTTAGCGGAGCTAGCTAGCTAGCTTAGCTAGGTGCAACTGTAACTCACGTTAACTGTCATTTTAACGAGGCGGATAACTCTGTCTAGCGAACAACAGTCTTAAAACTAAATGTACCAGAGAAAGTGAACAGTCTACTCCTAATAAGCTTTTTCAAAGGCGCTGGTTAAATTTACACAGTGTCGAGGGTACGAGTTGGCTCTAGCTTGATTGACAGGTCACCATGGTAACAACTTGTCAATCATAGATTATGCCGCCCTAAAACATACTCTGCTTTGTGGTCTATTTTAAAATAAATGGGACCATAATTTACTAAATGAACATAATTTTGTATTGAAGAA
>JAPMOB010205964.1:0-15364 GCA_029875015.1 Lepomis gibbosus | reverse complement strand
CGAGGGAGATTGACAGTCATGTTTAGCTTCTTCCATTTTCTAATGATTGCTCCAACAGTGGACCTTTTTTCACCAAGCTGTGTGAATGTTAGTTTCTGTTTGAGCACTTAGGCTCAGTGTGTGAATGTGAGTGAAAGGTGAATGCAGCTGTAGTGTAAAAGCGCTTTGAGTGGTCGAACAGAGTAGAAAGGCGCTATACAAATACGGAGCATTTACATTTAGTTGGATTCTTACTGATTGTATGGGGTGGACAGGTGTCTTTATGCAGCTAACGACCTCAAACAGGTGCATCTAATTTAGGATAATAAATGGAGTGGAGGTGGACATTTTGAAGGTCCAACAGGTCTTTGAGGATCAGAATTCTAGCTGATAGACAGGTGTTCAAATACTTATTTTCCTCACTGTATATTGTAAAATGGAGTAAAGTGCATGTTGTGTTTCTCCGTACAGTGACGTGTGCTGTGATGCAGAAAACAGGAGCAGGCCTCCACACAGCTAATTCCTGCTACTGGGATACTGCCATGGACGGTAAGCAGAGCTTCCACAGCTGATTCACAGTCAGAGGATCACGCTGTTCAGAAAGCCGTCATAGAAAAGTTTTCTTATAAACCAACAAAAATCATGTTTACGTTCAGTGTAACTCACCAAACACACTGTGTGGATCTGCTGAGGTCTAACAAATGTGATTAATGTATTTTTAAGCGTTTGATCAATTTTGGAGCCTGAGTGTCGAATCTCAGTTCTGGTTCCTTCATCTCAGATCTTCTCAGCACTCTGTGATCTTCCTCGTCTTCCTCCTTCCTCATCTTCCCCCTTATGGCTTCAGTGAAAGGAGTCTCTGTCCTAGAGGGGCGTCTCCGGGGACTCGTCTCTAAGAAAAATCTATATTGAATCATTTGTAGACATCGTTCGTTTCCTTTCAGCGTAAAAGGTGAACGTCAGCTAAAATGTGTTTTGTACCTGAGACCTTGCTACTGATGGAGCAGTGGATAAGACACATGCATCTGGTGTGAGAGACCCGGGTTTGAATCCACTGTGAAACACTAATGTGTCCCTGAGCAAGACACTTAACCCCTCGTTGCTCCAGAGGAGTGCAACCTCTGATACATAGCATTTGTAAGCTAAATGTAACGTAGCAGTATCTGGGGCGTCATTGTAGCTGGGAGAGCACGACACGTTGAACACTGCGCGTTCCTTCAGATTCACGCCGTGTTGAAGTAAACGCTTCGTCGTGTTGGAACCGCTTGCTCCCTCGCAGCAAACCTCCTTACTGCAGCTTTTGCATTTTGCTGTGTCGTTCTCTCTTTTTTCTTTTTTTTTGAGGGGACGCTAGGCCAGACTTTGGAGCATTTGCTGCGGTCTGCCACGGTCCAGGACCGGAAACAGAAGGACTCTCTTCTTCATGCCTTATTGATATAACAAATGAGGTGACATTAGGTCGGCGTAGCAGCTCCTGGCAGATAAGAGAAAGTGTCTCTTATCTTAAAATGCTCACCGCCGTTCAGTCAGGAGCTGAAATATGCAGAAAGAAAGAACCGAGAAGCAGAATGCAAACACACGGGTCTTAATGAAGCTACGGTTCTTGGAAATGGTTTCAACTTGGAACCCGTTTTCGATACCCAACCCCTCAGAGCTATGTTCTTTTATTTTAAGGTTAATTTATTTGCAGTGTTTCACAAAGTCCACTTCTGTTTTCTGTCTTTAGTTCTTCTCTCTTGCCTGTGCTGTTTCATCTGTTTTATTCTCTCATGCTCTTCTTTTCTCTTTATGTATTATTTTGTTTCTAGAAACTCATGTTTGTGGCTTTGTCTCTGCAGGAAGCTGCACAGTGAGATGGGAAAACCGCACCATGTACTGTGTGGTCAGTGTGTTCGCTGTGGCTCTTGCATAGGACGCACACATAAATCACCACCACCAGAAGAAGAGTGCAGTGTGTTCCTGTGACCAGCAGGGGGGAACAAAGTGCCACAGAGTCCGCTCACAGCTTGACCTTTCACCTCTGCGGAGAAGCTGCAGAGAAGAAAACGGCTGTATTTTCAGCCTTTCGATGCATGTAAACATCACCTTAATGTATTTATCTCCTCATGTCACTGCAGCGCTTCAATAGTGTCAGTTAACTGTATTTATCGCTGACGCCTGACAGCATGCAGCGGCTGTACACGCCACATTCAGCTTGATTCTTCTGCTTTTTATTGCACGTATCATGTCGAGCAGAGAGAGAGGATTTTTGTACTTTTTGTACATGAAGAGATTCACGAACGGTGTTAACAGTCGTCGTATCTTCAATGAATAAAGGCAGATGAAGGTTTCAGCAAAACCCCACAGCCGCTCACTTGTGTCATTGATTTTGTGCCCCTACTTCTTTATTTCGTCATTGTTTTATTTAATGCGTTGATCAGATGCACTTCTGCTAAAACTTTTAAAATAGTTTTTTTTGTCTCTTACAGCAACATTTTGCAGATTAACCGTAACTGTGTTGGTTAAAAACTGCACCTGAACTTGAGCCTTTATAACTCCTGACCCACTCTGATGTTCCCCTATGCAAATATTATACAGAATGGAAACATGAATCAGGTTACATCTTCATATTGTGGAGGTTTTGTGCTGCCTAATATATTTAAAAGTGGATTAATTCACTGGAGTGTAAATAAATGTACCGTGGACTCATGGGCAGGGTCAGCAGCAGGACGTCCCTGCTCTGACTGAGCTCTTTGAGATCCTACATGAAATGTTAATGAACATGAATTCATACATGTTCTGGCTTTGGGGCCCCTGAGCTGTTGGTGAGTCTACTTTTATTAACAGAAGGTGTTGCTGTAAGAATTCCTCAAAGAAACCTTCACGCATTGAAGACTGTGAAAGAAGTGTAATTGGTGTTAGATATTCTCAGTCCTCTTTGTGAAGTTTGTGGAGTTTATAAAGAACAGCCTTGGAGTTGTTTAATGTTCAGTTTAATGATGAATGTGCTTGTATGAAAGCTGCGTTTGTCGACAGAAGAACACGTTTGTGCTGTTCAGGGAGGACTTCGTGGGAATAAAGAGTTTAGAAACCAACACTGGAAACTTTAACTTCAGTCATTATGACTGATGCAGATATTAAAATTACATTATATTCCTGAAAGAATCTGATAACTAGTGTGGATGGATCACAAAGTGTCTGGGAATTAAAAAAAAGAAAAGCCAACCAAAGGTGGTTCCCATTTTTGTTTACAAATCATGAGTTACAAAATCATTTACACTGAAAAATTGCTACACTTCTGTTAGTTCATTATCCAAAAACAGAAATTCACTTGTTCACAGTGCAAAAGAATATGTAAAGATGACACAAAATCGTCTGATTGGCTTAAAAAATGGGGATATTTTCACACAATACCAATAAATTAACCGCACATTTACACCCATTGCATTTACTGACATTATGAAAAACACCTCTTTTACATAATAAAAATAAAAACCTGTTGGAAGATATGGAACTTTCCAGCATCTTCTTCCACTAAAAACTTTTTTTTTGTGATGATTCAGAAATATTTTCATTTTTTTGACGAGAAATTCAAGCTGATGTCGATGCATTAATTAGCCACTGTTTGGTTTCACCGTCACAGACAATTTGAGCTTGAATGTTCATTATAATTTTACAAAGAAGGGTCAACTAGCTAAAGCTGGGGCGGCGAGCCGTGGTTTCTTACTGGACTTTTCCCCAGAGATTTAAACCATCCATATTGTAGTATTTAAAAATAAACGCAGGTCTCATTTAGACGCCTGGTCTAGTTTGTTCAGAAGTTCTTCGGATGTGTAAAAACTCTTACAGTCCATTGGGTCGCCTGGTTAAGCTACTAATAAGCTGCTTAGATCGTGCATACAAATATAAATGTTTATAAAACTGTTGTCAATGCGAACATGCAACACGTCGTTAGTTCTGTTAGATTCTGCACATTTCAGTAGTTCGTTTTACAGAAACAATGAGCACAAACGTATTCATTCAGATTTAAGAAAATAAAAGTCTCGGCTACTAATTGAAGTTTTACAGTAATAAATAGCACGTCATCATCATCTGACAAAAAGTTAAATAAAACAGAGAATGACAGAGAATGTTTGTGACTTTTGAGAACAGATTATCAGAATTGTAGGGGATTCATTTTCGTGCCTGTTAACTAATAAAAAACATCTTAACATGCCTAACTATCATTAGTACTATATTATATCTACTGGGGAAATAACACCACAATAAAAACCCCTGACTACGTGAACAGGGTACTTTAAAATGGTGTCTACTTCTTATAATCTATTTGAATGCGCTGATGTACATTAAATATACAGTTCAAATCATCCTGTCCCTGGTCAAAGTGAACAATACTGTTATATACATCAGCTTGTCTGGAAATGATCACTCACGCCATCTTTCCAACCAATCTAGACAACAAACAAACAAAAATCCACTCATGGTCTGTAAAAACCTCGTCCAGGACTGGTGGCACCTTCTACTCGTGTGCAGTGAATCTGAAACGAGTGAACATATAAATACACATGGCTGTTCACTGCACAGAAATCACTGAGTCACATCCTGGAAGCAACTCAACAGCTCCACGGTTGCAGACAAAGCTTTAATGCCTTGCTTCAGGGTGATTTAGCAGTTTATCTTGCATTTCTTTTGACTCCCTAAGTTTGGGATCGAGTATTGCAGCAGCTGGACTGTAGCAACCAGCGAAATAGAGAAAGACAAAAAAGAAAAAAGGAAGAAAAGTTTTGAAACCAGACGAGTTTCACTTATTGTTGTAACAGAAAAGGGGAACGAGGTAATGTGGAAAATACAGAGCTTTTTGAGCAAGAGAGGGTGTCTTTGCAAAACGTCTGTGGCGATGAGCAAAGAGGAGAAGAAGAAGGTCGGGGATGAGCTGCCAGTGGTTACAGTTCCTTCTAATACATTCAAAAACATAAAACAACCATCTGACTCCGTGGCCCCCCTGCTACTTGGGAAGTTTCTTGTCTCTTGCGGTGCTCCGGGTTGTCGTCCGGCAGCCGGAGATTTCTGTTTAGAAGTTTTCTTTGTTGAAGATGAACTTGATGCCGCCCTCCGTGTGGGACAGACACTGTTTCTCCAGAGACTTCCCCAGCTGAGTCGGACCACACAGGAAGACTCCCACTTTAGTTCTGAGGACACACAAACATAGGTTTACTACATAGTTTATTTCTGTGTATGAGTTTATAATCCTCTGCTTCGTAGCATAAAGGAAACTGAATCTCATCTTACAACCCTGATGTAATACGACCTTGTGTTATTTCACATCAAACACTTGCTTTCAGTTTGTGACACTGTGCTCGTTTTCAATTTGAAAAGAAAGACATGGTTAAATATCAAAAGAAAGTTTTTACAGTTGGTAAAAGAGTAACAGTTGACCTTAAAAGAAAGAAGACGTGATAAAGGCTGTTGGGGCCCTTGTGTCATTCAGTTTGTATGTAAGAGTTTCTGGTGTGCAAGAACGTTGTTGTAATTGTTACCACAAAGTCCCCTGAACATGTCCTCATACTTAGATAACAAAATAGGTGGTCAGTCCCTCTTTAAACCCAACAATTCAGAAACAAGCCTACAGTTTGACTTCAGACAAAAACCAAAGAAAAGTGGCGGCCATGGTGAAAAGAAACCAACATTAACATTGTACTAGTAGTAAAACAAGTAGTTGTAGTGGTAGTGGTTGTAAAAGTAGCAGTAGTTTTAGGTCAAATAGTACAAATATTAGCAATAGCAGTAGAGATTGAAGTGGCAGTAAATGTAGTACAGTAGCAAATCCAGTAGTAGCAGTAGTAGTAAAAATCGTAGTAAAAGTAGCAGTTAACATATCAGTAGTTGTAGGGCCAATAGTAGAAATACCAGCAGTAGTATTAGAGATTGAAGTAGCACTAAATGCAGTACAATAGTGAATGTAGCAGTAAAAGTAGCAGTAGTAGAAGTATCAGAAGTAGCAGCAGCAGATGCAGCACTAATAGAAGGACTAGGGACTGTAGCAGTGGAGGTACCAGTACCAGTGCTGGGAGGAATTGTATTAGCAGTGGCACTATTAATAGTAGTTGTAGTGCAGTATTAGTGTGAGTATTGCAGACCTGAAAACTGTCACAGCTACTGATCTTCACTCTGTCCTTTACTTATTAATGGATGTATGAACTGTGTGTGTGTGTGTGTGTGTGTGTGTGTGTGTGTGTGTGTGTGTGTGTGTGTGTGTGTGTGTCCTCACCCCGGGTGTTTTGATGCAATGTTGGTGAACTCGTTGTCCCAGTTGGGTTTCCCATAAAGAGTCTTCTGTTTGAGTCCTGTGATTGGGTCGTTCTCCGCCTCGTGGTGAACACGGAAGTGAGCCGCCTGACAAAGAGAGAGAAGCCCACGTGTGTTTTAAAAGCGGTCCAGCTGAAGGGTTTCATAAGCTGCAGACAAACGTTGCTGCTGGGGTTTCAGGCATCTCATGGTGTCACATCACCCTGTCCCCGTTTTACCTCGGTGTCCTTCCAGCGGGTGAGGTAGATGTTATAGCTGAGGAAGTCGGTCACGCCCTTCTCCGCCATCTGACCCTCTAGGGACTGCAGCAGGTCTGCAAACCACTCAAAGGCCTGGGTCTCCGGGCAGAGCCAGTAGAAGTAGATCTGGGGAGGACGGCAACACACAACAGCGTCTTTATTTATTATTTAATTACAAGTAAACAATTTGAAAATGCATTTTTAGACGATTTACTGAGAAAAACTGAGAAACAGCTGAAAGCTATGAAACACGACTCAATGTCCAGTTGGTAGCTTTTTCTGGAGCTTTCAAATGTTTCACCTGGTCTTCATCGGCAGATTGTCATGGAGATGGATCTGTTGACATGCGAGGTCATTCGTACTGTAGCACCAAAGGTTTTAACCGCTCTTGAACTTGGAAAAAGTAGTTGAAAAATGGTCTCCTTACAATACAGGAGCTTTTTCTAGAGCTTTCAACCATTTCACACACTCTTCATCTGCAGATGGAGTTTGCTCAGAAAACTTTGCAAGGTCAAAAGTTTACTTGCTTGATGAGAAGTCCTAAAAGTTCTGTGCTTCTTGCAACTGTGCTGATGAATAACATGTGAAAATGGTTGAAAGGTCCCGACAAAGCTACTAAATAGACCTTAAGTTGGTATTTTTTTTGTCAAACTACTATTTCAGAGCTCATGAATGAGCTTTGATGCTGCTTCTGTGTGCATCTCTTGTTTTTCCTCAGCGAATGTGGACCATGTGATGTGGTTGAAAGGTCTAGGAAAAACTAGTAAGTGGACTTTGGCATACTTTTAATTAATTTAACTTTTCACATTTTTTAGTCTCCCTCACCTTCTTGGTGAAGACGTCCTGGTTGTTCTGGATGCGTTTGTACCACACGGACTTGAGGATAGAGGCGAAGGGAGTCACGCCGATCCCCGCGCCCACCAGCATCACCACCTCATAACGAAACACGTCTTCGCTGGCTGTTCCAAATGGGCCGTCTATGGCCAGCCTGAGGAAGACGGGAACATGGAGAGAGAGAGAGAGAGAATTTGGTCAGGATAGAAGACAGATTTGAAAAACAGCTACAAAATGTATTAGTCATTTATTTGTTTGTATAGCACATTTCAACAACAAGGTAATTCAAAGTGCTTTACATAAAACATAAACTCTAACCCTTTAACACTTAGGGACTCTAACCCTTTAACAATTAGGGACTCTAACCCTTTAACACTTAGGGACTCTAACCCTTTAACAATTAGGGACTCTAACCCTTTAACAATTAGGGACTCTAACCCTTTAACCCTAAAGGGACTCTAACCCTTTAACACTTAGGGACTCTAACCCTTTAACAATTAGGGACTCTAACCCTTTAACCCTAAAGGGACTCTAACCCTTTAACAATTAGGGACTCTAAACCTTTTACACTTAAGGACTCTAAACCTTTAATAATTAGGGACTCTAACCCTTTAACAATTAGGGACTCTAACCCTTTAACACTTAGGGACTCTAACCCTAAAAGGGCCCCAAACCCTTTAACACTTAGGGACTCTAACCCTAAAGGGACTCTAACCCTTTAACACTTAGGGACTCTAACCCTTCCTTAGATACAGTCGTTGCTGTAAATCCAGATTGTCAATGCTGCAAACTGGTAAAAGCGGCTGGCAGCGGGCCCTGATGACAAGTTAACAGAGGAGAAAACAGGGACTCTAACCCTTGTAATTCTACTTGGTCCTGTTAACTGAGGATCAGCCATGTGAGATGGTACAATCAAAAGATTGTAGGAAGTCGGTTCTGCGCGTTAGTACCAACATTTCTCACTTTACTCTTAGTGTGCAGTTGAAGGCAGAAAGAACGAAGTAGTCATCACCTTAGTGCGTGCAAAAGAAAACTATAGCCTACTTGCCAAAAGAGTAAGAATGATATTGCTTTTCAGTAAAATCGATGGGAATCTTTTTATCTCTTGCTCAAAGAAGAATGGAATTATTAAACTGATGCCGTACCTTTAACAGTCAGTGGTGGAAAAAGTACTCAGATCCTTTACTCAAGTGAAAATAGCAACACTAAAAAACAGTCAACTTAAAATTAAAATTAGTACTAGTACTTTAGTATTTTTTCAGCAGTAATATGTGCCTATGATTGATATATTATAACATATGACAGATTGTTTATAGTTCTGTCTGTATTAATGCATTATATTTGCTGTTTTCTCCCAAACTCGAACTGAAAAGAATATCTGGCCCAAGTAAACATTAGATTATTTTAAAAAAAGAAAATCTTCATGTTCCCTGCGGGTAATTTCATCAGAGGCAGCAGCTCTGAATAAAGGCCACTATTTTTTTATTGTCTGGTCTGAAGAGAACAGAAAAATCCTCCAGCTTGCTCCACAGGACCACTGTGGAAAACAAATTTGATGTTGGAAAGATGGTCAACAATGATATGATTGCTACAATTTGTCTTTCTCAGAGCATAACAGACCACTCAGAGCTGTAAGTGTGAACCCCGCTGCCAGCTTTTCAAAGGAGCGCTGCGTCGGTGAAGCTGAGGATGCAATCAAAGGTAATCACAAGCAATTTCAGGCGCTGCTTTCCTCTTTTATAACCCCCCTCCCCTGTTGTCGTACTTGGGCAGTTTCCAGGCCTCCTGAGGCTCAGTTTTGTCTCCTCCGCAGGCCTCGTACAGCGCCTGAGTCCAGTCTCCAACGATACGGATGTGGGCGCAGAAGAAGTCCTCCTCGGGGGCGGAGGTCAGGGTGAAGGGGTGCCACTCCAGCCGGGAAACGGACGGACACTGGATGAACACATACTGACCCACCTCCATGTGGAAACCTTTCCTCTTCATCTGCAGCTCCAGAGTCTTGGAGGGGTGCATCACCACCTGAGGGACAGGTGAGGGGGTATTAGAGTTATAATTAGGGTTTTCGTAAGTGTTAAATAAGGGCTAAAAAATAGTATCATTTAATTTATTTTTTTTTACTGCAATTCTTTGATTAATTGTGTAGCCTATACTCTAAAATCAAAACTTCCCAGAGCCCACTAGACATCTACAAATGTTATGTTTTGTCTGACCAACAGTTCAAACTCAAGACATTGTGGTTGCATCAGAAAAATGTTTTAACTTTGTTTGAGGGTTATTCTAATATAAAGTTGATTTAGTTCAAAAGATTCAGATTTTAGTAAAGAGTTACAGTGGATTTAGGTAATTTTACTGTTTCCCTATTCTGTCTGTCTACGTGATCATATAACATTATCATGATCCCTTAGGCATCCAGGACTTGAGCAAAACTGACCAAGTAAACAGGGAGGGGAGCCTTTTTCTAAACTTTGTCTGATGGCAGGCTCACAGACTCAGACTTTGAAAACCCATGCCATGTCGTATTGCTATTTGCATTAATAAAAAGTAACGTTTTCCTTTATCTGTGGCCAAACTTTCCACCAACGTTCACTGAAATTTACCAAGTAGTTTAAGACATATCCAGATCTGTCAAACAAAGGTAGAAGATAGAGAGCCTAACCTCCTCGGAGCCGATGATAATAAATAACATGATAAAAGGCAACAGACATTTAAATCTCCCGAAGCACTTTTAAAGTCCTTTGACGTGTTGTGCAGGGGTTAAAAGACATTTCAACAGACTGCAGCTTTTCCTCAACAGACTGTTTATATCTTTTTTATTTTAGCACATACACACCTTGGTGATGACCACTTTCTGGTGGGATCGATAGATGCGGACGAGCCTCTCACACACATAGAGGATCATGGGGCCCACCACCCACATCCATGTCTAGAGAAAAGGAAAGTCTTGGTAAATATACAGACATGCTAAATTATGGATAATAAATGAACCATTTACCTGTTTATATAAGATTTACATCACCAGCCTCTCTCCTTACCTTGAGATGGTCCGATCCTGTTATCAATGAAGCGGTCACACTGTCTATAATATATTGGACTTTATGTTTATAACTATGTTTTTCTTATCTAGTATTGGCTTTTTGGCCATCTTCTGGTTGTAGTAGTCTCTCTTGTCTTTGTACATTGCCATATTTATAACGCCTCTGTTGTAGTGATTGTGATATATTTTAGGGCTCCCACAGAAACAACAGGGTGCTTTTCAAGGACTATAATCCTATTAAATACATTTTAATGATTTACTGCAAACAGCGTTAAAGAAAAAGCTACATACTCAAAGTATTTTGGTTGGTAGAATAATTAAAAGATAAAAGCAAACTAATGATTGAAATAGACTCTCTGAAAAAACACTTTGGGAGTTCAGACAACAAAAAGGTCATTCAATCAAACAACGTAATTCCCATGAACATCCTGCGGCTCACCCCTGGTGGGTTTCCAGCAAACTCTGGTACAGCACAGCTGGACCCGTTATTTCCCCAGTCTTCAAACTGGTCAGCACATTCCCCGGGCACGTTTGTTATCAAGCTTGCGTCCGTCTGTCCTCGCACAATCCGCCTGCAGTCAATGAACAACACACCAAGGAGGAATTGATATTTAGATCCAATATTAGCTATGAATGAGTCATTGATCATCCTTCTGACCAAATGATGATTGAGAAACCACTGCTACAATTACATGTGATGTGTGAGTGATGTAGATGCTATAAATAACCAAAGTTGTGCTTAATGACAGCTACTCTTTTGGAGAAATTGTATTGTTTGTCTTGAAAGGTCTAATAAGTGGTGGAACCCACGCAAGCACTGATATATGCAAATTAAGGGCGTTTCTTCCTCCGTTTATGGTGAAGTGTGGGAGTGGAAATGAGGCTTGTTCACGTGATCCTACTTCCACAATGAATAAAACTAAAACAGAACATGTGCATGTGTAGCTTTACAAATCTGTTCAAAACAATGCAGCTGCATGTTTCTTACTGTCAGTTATAGTTGCGAATCTACACAGAGATTTATGCATCTGGCCGCTTGTACAAATGGTGTCGAGTCCAAGTCAAGACGCTCATTAAAAGAGGTTGTGCATGAGTCAAGAACAGGACTATAACAAGCAAGACTTGTGGACAAGTCAGAGTTAAAACACCCACCAGAGACAAGTCTGAAAAACAAGTGTACAGTGTCAAGTCGCTGACACTGATAACTGCTTATTATTTAGCCAATGCTCTTTCAAAAGAGGCGTTTCTCAGGAAGATTTAAACTGTATTTTGTGCCTTCTTACCCGTAGCCGTGGAAAACCAGTCCAATGAAGAAGATGACAAAGAGATGGTGGATGTACCAGAACACCTCGAAGTAGGACCTGCGGATGACCTCCATGGATGAAGTGATGATGAGGATGAGGGCTAGCGTGATTACCACGCCCGTCACCCCGGCAATAGTGGTGAACATAACGATGGTAGGGTTCTGCATCAAAACACAGGAAGTTAACTTCCTTGTTACTCACAGTTCACGTGCCTGATATGATTTATTGTCTTTTTTAAAACTCATTTGGCACATATTTCCTCAAATATCGGCCACACGGCTGATGAGTCATGGCGTGGGTCGTGGTGATAGGGTCATCACCTCAAACTGTTTCTAATTCGTTTCCACAACACTGAGGTCATATTTGTTTGGCTAACTTCCCTCATGTACCAAATCTCTGTTTTCTCATAGTTCCTCTTGCTACTGAGACTGACTGTAGGCACGTACTCCCTGCTGCTTGTGATGTTACTTTTTTTTTTTTAAACAGGTGCATACAGTTTTGAATTAGGACACTCGTTTTGATGCTAGAAAGTCAACTGATTCAAGTGAATTTAACTGGGGTAATGGAGAATACTTTAGAAGCTACTGTACTATGGAAAGTAAACTGATTTGGCATGCTGAAGCAAAATTATATTCTAGCTGCAGAAAGTTTGCTTTTGAAATAATTACTGCAAAAAGTAGAGACAGTTAAAGGGGAAGTGCTGAGAAAGAAAGATAAATTAAGTTGAAGTCTCCATTGAGAAGAGCTTAGAGAAGCTGCAAAATCAGTTGGAATTAAAGTTAGTTGAAGTGAAAATTTATAAACTTAGCTGAAGTGGAAGTCCTGAAAGAAATTAAAAATATTTTGAAGTGTGTAAAATGAAAGGAGATGTTGGTTAAATTGTTGGCTGAAGAGGAAACACTAAAAGTGGTTGGGGAAGCACTTTAGTTTTGGAGAATTTTTTTGTTCATAGGTGAAGATCTGGTATCTGAAAGGCTTGTAAGCACTGAACAGAGTAGGCGTGTTATAACTGAGACCAGATAAACTCCCACTTAAAGCTAAGTCAGGCATTACAGCATCCGCTCTTCTGGTCACATCCTGTTTGCTATCTTGTTTCTTGTTTAGTTATTATTTCATTTGGTTTCTTTACTTTCTTTAGGGTTTGCTGTCGGGACTGTTGTGGCTGTCTCAGGACTGTAATGTGTAAGGCCTGAATGAAATGATTGGCCTACCTGCCTATGTGCATGCACTCACTACTCATGGACATGAGCAGTGGCTTTGGAGGGAGAGAGAGTTTTCTTCGGTTGCATACTTGCAATATTTAGTTCCTCTAATAGGGCATACCCCTAGCTTTAAAGAATGAGAGATGAAAAAAGTGGAACTGTCAGTGTGAAGAGCAAGAGATGAAAGCAGATGAAGAGCAACCGCTGAGTGAAGTGAAAGTGCTGAAGTGGCAGTCGAAATAATTCCTTCGAGCAGAGTAAGAAATGAGAGCAGTTAAAATATCAGCTGATATGTGAAAAATGGAAAACAGTTGAATTGTCAGGTCAAAATTGAGATAGGAATAATTTGATGAAATGATTCTGTTTGGAAATATAATAATAAATAATAACTGTAACACTATTTATTGAAGTTCAAAGTCTAAAGGAAAAGAAAAAAAGAGGAAGCTAACAACCATATAACCTTATTTAAGGCAATAAAGGAGAAAGAGGGAGAGGAACGATCTCACTTTGGGAGTGTTTTTTTCTGCTTCTCAGATTCAGAATATTTCAGAGTTTGGGGTCAAAACTTCAGAAAGCAGCTTCATCATATGTCTTTAAAATTTTGCACACAAACTTGCTCAATATCAAATTTGATATGAGAAGCTGCATATTTTATGTGTTACGGCTTTAGAAGAAAGGCGTGGGAAAGCTGAAAACTTTATCTGCAAGGAGGAAGTTTCTTAAATGAGCAAATATCCTAATTCAAATACTTTCAAAGAGGAAGTCTGTCAGATTAAGTAATAATGTTTTTTTCGCACTGACTCCAAATTTGCTGTTAAGCAAAAGGGATTTCACAGATTGTAGAAACACAAGAAGCATCCAACTACATGTATGACTGAAAGAAACAAAACAAGCTGCATGTTATCTGAAAACAGAAATGTATTGAACTTGTATTCCCCGGCAACCAAAATTCACCGTCTCGTTGGTCCTGATGGGGTTCAGGAAGGCGGCGCCGTCGTCAGTTCCGATTTCAGACAGGACGAAGGGCAGAAAGCTGCTGTTGCGGTTCAGCTGGGCGTCCATGAAATACTCAAAGTTGAACAAGTGTGCAACGATGTGCACAGCTATGAGAAGGCGAGAAAGGAGAGTTATGACAAAGTGAGTCGAAACGTAAAACCTCACATGGGATCTGTGAACCTGTAAAGTGACGAATAATTAATAAAAATGACTAAAACTGATATTAAGTGGATGCAGGTGACGATAGATTAAAGGTTGAGGTTTAATAAGTTATGAATTCAGTTGTAAATTATTTATGTTTCGGTGATGGAGTTACAGTTCAGTTCAACAGTTCAGCATCTATATATAAAGGGCCAGTGGAAACTATTTTTACTACATACAATCATTTTAATAATCATTTTGATATTTTCCATTAAAATTTATGGGTTATCTTTGATTCAAATTTTACTTTTGCTAATCATGTTAATAAAATACTGCAGTTCATTCACGTTTTCCAGAACTGATGATTGCAACACCCGCTTACATCTTCATCAAACATACCTGTATGGAAGGCGATCATGTAAGCCACCAGTTTGTGAAAAGTGAGGTTTCGATCTAGTTGACGGGCTGCTGTGCGGCTGCAGCACTGCATACAAACAAGTAAGACAAACATTGAAATGCTTCAGTGTTGCAAACAGTGTTGAAATGATGATTAATGAAATTAAAGCAGAACCTAATTAAAAATAAACCCTTACAGCAAATATGTTATGCAATTAAGTCCTGTAATAGTTACAAAAAAAATACACAAATTGGATTCCTCGTGTGGCAGAGATAAGAAATTGCCTTCATTTTAATGTTTTTTTCTGTCCTGTTTTGGAGTGATTTTATTGATACCTGGATGGAGCCACGGAGGAAGGAGAGCAGGTTTCGGCAAACTGGCAACAGAATGAGCAAGCAGTTGAAGTTGAGGCAGGCAGCAGGAGCTCTGGCCCAGGGCAGAGCTTGCTGATGGGTGAGAGAGAGTGTTGGGTTACTTCAAAATGTAATGAGATTACTTCATTAATTCACCATTCATAAAATATCCAGTGCTAAAGTGAAGTAGCATTAAAGAAGTCATACTATGCTCATTTTCAGGTTCAAAATCTTATTTAGAGGTCGTGCCAGAACAGGTTTACATGGTTTCATTTTCAAAAAACACCATTTTTTTGTCATGCTGCACATTGCTGCAGCTCCTCTTCTCACCCTGGGTATTGAACGCTCTATTTTAGCAATGGAGTGATACATCTCACCTCTGCATGATCTTTTTTGGGAGTTGCACATGCGCAATTCTTAGTTAAGGACTACTAGCCTATCATATGCAGAGAAGGGTGGGTCATGAGAAGCTGGTAAACATGGCTTCGGTTTAGCTGTATATGTTCTAATTACTAGATTAGCGACATGGACTGGAGCAAGAGTTTCAGAGCGGTGAGTTATTAATCTGTAACAAAAGGATCTTTCATCCATAAAGTTTTA